>CAIGQW010053747.1:12276021-12288832 GCA_903798125.1 Danio choprae
CAAAAAAAAAAAAAAAAAAAAAAAAAAAAAAACTTTAATAATAATAGCACTCCATATGTCCCCATATTTAAATCTCGGCAAAACAGAAGAGACCAACATGGGATTTGACACAATACTGTTGGAGAACTTTATAGGTGGCATATTTTTAAAAAAAGAAAGAAAAAAACCCCACAAGCGCTTGTAAAAAAAAAAAAAAAAAAAAAAAAAAGCAAGGTGAACACTAGAAACGTGATCAATGTCTGTGTTTGTTTTCACATATATCACATATATAATATATAATAAGCATATATAATAAGCATATAGCACAAGCATATGCTCCCTCCAAGAAGATGAGCTTAATTTTCTGTTTTGAAAGTCAGACCTCCTGAAAGGGTTTGGACTTCAAAACTTCAGTTTTATTAATAAAGCAATTTTTCTCACTGCAGAATGAGGCACTCTATTTTAATAATAAATAAAAATCCTTTCTTTACATGGTTTTACCCTAAAAAATAACATACAGGTACACTAAATTTGATCACTGTGTGAATTTTTATCCTGGTTTAATCTTAGAAAAATTGACTTGATGTGCAGAGTGATTCACAAAGAATAACACAACTTTGAAAATATGTATTCATCAAAGAAACATGGGGAGGAGCAGGGGACGCGGGGCTCACCCCGGAAGGGAAAGCGCTGAAGGGAGCCATCCCAGAGAGACCGGGGGAGTAACCGTTGTCTTCCATGATGCCAAAGCCTGCATCCATCCACCAAAGCGGGAGCTGAGCAGGAGACCAGAAATGCCACCACCCCGAAGATCCGCCGCTGGACGCCAAAAGACGGGCAGGTGGATAGATTCCTCCACAGGGACCCAGCACGTCACCGATGTCTCAGCTGGTGGAGGACCGGGAGACAACGTGTCAGGAGAACCGAGCCAAGAATTTAATTTTTTTTCTTTTCTTTTGCCTGTCTCCCCTCTCTGTCTACTCTGTCTTTCCTCCTGTTTTTTCCATCTCCTTTTCTCTCGGCCCGTCTCATATAGGTCTCGCGGGTGCTGTGGCGCCAAGACCCCCCCCCCCGGAGTATGCACAGGCACGGGGTGCCCCCGGTCTGTGATGGGTGATGGGGGTATGTGGTGAGGGGGCGGGGCCGAGAGCCGTGGGAACTGAATGAGGCCGAGGCCCAAAGTGCTTACAGGTGCAGTGCACACCGGCCTCGAATCCCACGGAAGAAGCTCTGGACTATAAGAGGAGGAACGAAGGCAGAGGAAGCGGAGAGAGGTCCAGGCCTGGACATTTATGTTTTGTTTTAGACGGCAGTCTCCGTGAGGAGCTGCCATCCCTTTTATTAATAAATATATTTAATAAAGATTCGTCGGTTCTCCGCCTCCTTCTTCCCGGTGGCCAGGTGGCCGCGAACATTATTACATTAATTTATAGCATAAAATTAATCTGTCACTAAACAGGGTCATGCTCAATTTTACCTTAAGTTTTTTTTAGAAAGTGTTATACATTTTCATTTACTGTATCATAAATATAGAGTACAATCTAAGCAAGTATTTGTTATGAACTTTAATGTCTTTATCTGACATCTTCCAGGTCACAGAGTGTGTATCCAACATAAAGCTGATACCATCACCTCCAAATCATTTCCAATCCCAAGAGTTGAACACCTCCCTGTTTAGAGGAAGTGATGTTTACATCAGGGCCCTCATATTTTCACTCGACTCGACTCCTATTTTCACTCGAGTCACATGTTCAACCTCCAACCAATCACCACCCACAGATCCCCCAAAACTAAACCCCCCCAGGCTGAGAGCACAGCAGACTGACTTAAAGTGTTTTTGCGACATACACCTCAGTCACCAGAGAGAAAGTGGCACATCTGACTGGAGCTCAGCTGACCCAAAACTTAAAAGCTCTGACCCAGAAAAACAGAAACTAACACGTACATTCACTGCTTCTCTCAGTACAACTACAAAACTAAAGCCATTCCAAAAGTACAGTCCTGTAAATGGTCAACCTGTTATCAACAGTAAGTGTGAAGTCAAATAGATTTTTGCAAAGTGATGTCCCTGCAAACGCTGCAGGGGCGATGTGAATGGTTGCTACATTTTCTAAGGTTTTCTAAGTGGCTGTTTTTGCAGTTGCAAGGGTGTTCTAGAGTGCTGCTACGAGGTTGTTTTGTAGGATGGAAAAAAAATGGTCTTAAAAAAAACCCCAGGATGCTTGTTTTTGCCAATATGAAAATTTCATCTGATACTGATGAGCAGTCATAATTTATGTTTCGAATCCAATAACCTATATAGGCAGATTAACAATCTGATGCTGATTACAAAAGCAAAATGCACACAAATAAAGGGCACAACTGATTTAATTATATAGCTTTAACTGTAGAACACAAGAAAAAAGAAATTTTATTAATTTCTATTTTCCCAAAATCTTATCGGCCAAAAAAATATATATATTTTTTCTTGTCATGCTGATAATACTGAGGTATAAATTGAGCATTTATTACATGATAAATCGATGTCTTAAAATATGTGAATTGATTATTAGATTTTTGGAATGCATTGCGATTTTCACTGGAATAGATTCGGAGCTTAGCTTTTAACAATAGATGGCACTCTAGTTTTTAACCATTCACTTAAATGCTCATGAAGAGCACTTGTTCATTCGGCTGTAACCAGTCACATGTACTTGAACCTTGACTTTTATGCCGTTGGATTAATGTAATGCAAACAGCTCACTATGGACACTCTTGTATATCTTTAAACTTTGATTGATTGATTTAGGTTCAAGTGGTTTGGCAAAGTATGGTTGTTTATAGGGCTGCACGATTCTGGCTAAAATGAGAATCATTTTTTTTTGCTTAAAATCAAGATCCTGGTTTTCTCACGATTCTGCAGAGGTAAAATAAAGGTTAATATGAGTAGGCTATTATAATTGTTATTTCTCAAACATAGGGTAAAACAACAACAATAATATTAGGCCTATGTGTAGGTCTACTGTTGGTTAAAATGCTACAATTTGTATAGACTTGGAATGGTGGACTTGAACAGACTTTAAATTTGTCCTGGCTGTTAATGTACAGTAAAGTGACGACATCAGAATACAACTATTCATAATTCTGAAGTTGAATTATTATGTTTAAAGTGTTTAAGGGTGGTCCTCAGTGTATTTTTAAGGCTTGGTTGTGTTTATAAGATGCAAATCAATGTGTGCTCATGCTTCACTTGTAGAAAATCACGTTATTTTTTCATATATCTTACTTTGATTATATATAGCTACTCAGCTAACATGAAAACAACTGTCATATTACACGTTCCTCCAAAAGGCCCGCCCTCAAGAGGCTCTGATTGGTCAGCTAACATAATGTGCTGTGATTTGAGGATTGGCTCCGCGTCACGCCCCTACAAGCACGCGCATTAGCGCTGTGTAAACAGAGAAGCTGTTAGCAGCGTTAGCTGCTTGAATCAGACAGAAAATGGAGAGCACACGGCCGAGCACACCTCACGCCTGCTCTCTAAAATAAAATCTGACAAGTGTCTTTCACATATATTCTGAATAAGCATGTGCAAGTAATATAAAGCGTTTTTATATCTTTTGCGAGTTTGTTATTTGAGATGTAGAACGCATGTAAAGCTGCTGCATAATTAGAGAGACACTTTAAGCGGCTGCATAGAGAGACACTGCATGCGCTGCTAAAGATTGTGGGTGTTTACATTGATTTGACTGATAAAAGTGAATCCTTGTTTACGTCCTTGCGTCCTTGGAAATAGCAGCGTTTAGATGGCATTTTAGCTTTCTCTGCTATAATCATTACAGCGCCTCTGGCCACGCCCTGTTGCTGCGCAGGGTGTATGCGTGTGGTGAATGAGTGTAACCTGAAGTGTTTATGATCTCACTAGCCTGGATGTATTTTTTAGTAGTTCCCAAATTCGTTTGCTGTAGGCTTTGCCAAGTTAACTCTGTAAAAGTCAATGCCTCCCTTTTCATTGAACTTTGAGCATATTACATTCAGGGATGTTGTTTATGTTCACACAGCTACATTACACATCAACTAAAGTTTAAAATATGATATAGTAGTGGACCACCCCTTTAAGACATATGCTTGTAATCTGTCATTGACAACATTATTGGACCATTTTTTTCCACTGGTAGAATCAGACATTTGTCATTATCAGATTATATTCAACATTATATAGGCTAGAGTAGTTATACTGACACTTTTAAACATTTATTTTCATGCACAACACATTTGATCGCTATGAAAGAAAAAACATATCAAATGCTTGTCGTAATCATAACATTTAAAGGGATATGGTTATTTAAATTATGTGCATGCTTTCGGTTTCACTTTCACTGCAGAGTACAGTTCATGTCATGGCTGTAGTCACAAAAAACATACATGCAAATCATGCTTCCTATGCGGCTCCCAAACGATTGCTCTGTGCAACAAACTGAATGTTATTTACAACTTTATTACCTGTTATTTACAGCATATGGCAGTTCTGTTCACTAAAGTATACATCATTGGCGGGCACACGTGCTTCCTCTTGGTAGTAAACAAACAGTGCATCAGCTTGTGTGTTTTCACGGCCACAAATACATCATTACATTAAGACAGAAATGACATTTTTGGGTGAATTATACCTTATGAATACAGTATGTGACTCTTTCAACACCATTTGGAAGGCTCCATGTTGCTAAGCAGCGTATATAAAACAATGTGAAGACTTGTGCAACTGCCTTTATGCTTCTCCCGAACTAGAAAATATAATTGGCTGAATCGCAGAAATGCTGGATTACGTTCGTGTGTAGAGTCGAATTGAGATTGCGATCTTTTTTTCCAATTAATCGTGCAGCCCTAGTTGTTTGTAAAGCAAACAGTGTCATCTGTTGTCAAAAAAAAACAAAAAACTAAATTATTAAAGAGAATCCCAATGCATTTGGAAAATCTTAGAATTGATTCTCGATTTGCAACGCCTTTATTGTCCCAACCCTATCATTAGCTAATACCAATATGACTGCCAAACACATTGTGCATAATTACATGATCTTTAACAATGCATCGCAAGTAAATAATGAACAAATGCCTCTTTTGAACTAGTTTGTTTAAATACATCAAATACATACGGTACAAAAAGTATACAACATATTAAAAGTCTGGGGAGAGTATGTTGTTTTTTTTATTTACTTTATTAATTTAGTGGTCATTTAATTGAATGTTCAGCATAATTACTCCAATCTCATTATTAAAGTGTCACATAATTCAGAAATCGTACACATATGCTGAAAGCATTATAAGCTCATATAAAATATAAATGTCTGTTTTATGTGTTGAAAATGCTGTTTAATATTTTTGTGGAAACTGATTTTTTTAGGATTTGCTGATAAATACAAAGTTAAAAGTTTAAGCTTTTTGTAAGATTATACACTTTCAATCAATTAAATGTGTCCTTGCTGAATAAATGTATTCATTTAATTTCAGATTCAAACATATTGCTTTAATAAAAAAACTCTTACCGAGCCAAACTTGTGAATGGAAGTTTATAAATAAACAAATTAAAAAAAATGAACATTGTAAGTAAAATACACTCAAACAAATCAGAAAGGAGTCAAATCGAATAAAAACCAAAGTACAGTATGACCTCTTGAATCAGTTACAACAGAGAGATCAATACTCAATCCTAATGTTGGGTGACTTGCAGTTAATACTTTTGCTTTTATGAAGCAGTTAAAATATGAGAGTACAAGTGGTTTGCTGTGATTCACACATAAACCAACATAATGAGATAAAGACAGAAAGCAAGATTGCACCTCACTTTTCTGGCATGATGTTTTTGTTTTTACCAAACAAAGAGCCATTAAAAAAAAAAGCTGAAACTAAACTGCACCTCAGCATGAAACATTCTTCTTGTGTTTCATTCTCTCTCCCTCATACACACACAGACACACACACACACGCACACACTCACATTAAGAATTCATTTATTCCATTCATGCATCTTCAAGCAACAATGCAACCTGACATCCTGCAATCACACAGTGAATGAGTTTAGGGTCTGAATTTCATCCATACAGCCATGACTGATATGACATAAAAACACATTATGGGGCATCATGGGTAAACTGGAAATGAGCTAATAGGATGTCTCAGTATGAAAGTCTTTATTCACTGAGGAGAGAGAGAGAAGATATTTGTGAGAAATGAACACCTCAGGGGAACAAAAACAACGGGTTGGAAGAGGGAATGCAGAAAGAATGAGAAGGAATTCTCATTTGCATTCCAGCTCATTTAAGATGGGTTAAAAATGGGCAAACATTTTGGGTGCGGAGGGCACATGATAAAAAAATAACAACATACCAAATATAATTTTTTTTCTTTTGACTGGAGCCATTTAGACTCAGCAACAAACTGCTATAAATGCATAGATAAGTACTTTAGAAGAGGCCTTTAGAAGAAAAACATGAGGCTATATACTACATATATTAAAGCATGGGGTGATGGATGCATACAATTTAGGTGTCATCACAGTAATAAATTACATTTAACCATTGTGTATTGTTTAAATTATACTACCTTTCCATTATGATGGTGGTTGTTTTTGCCCCGTTGACTTAACTTCTAATGACATTTTTTGATTGCACTTTTTGATCAACAGTAGCAATTTCAAACTGTACCTCTTTCCCAACAGAGAAAACCACCAACAATCAAGAATGCATGATAATATGGTGTCATGGCTTTGCAAACAAAAAAGTATTGCATTTTACAGTATGTTTGATCAGATAAATGCAGCACGAGATTGCCAAAATTGTTTCAATGTCTTACCAACGCCAAACACTTGTTTTGTACCAACCCCAATAACAACATGCCTCTATTTTTTGTGCAAAAATGTACAGGTCATTAACAAATACTTTGTACACTCTTTAAATACATTCAAACTTCTCTCTGTGGGAAATGGGGCTCATAAATATAATACAAATATAAACAAAGTACAAAATGCTGCAATTTTGTGTCACTGCAGTAGCACAGTGGAAGTGAAAATTCAATATTTTGAGACTTTGCTGTGTGTTTGATGCTGTAGGATGACTTAACAGTTGTGATTTAGTTCTGCTGATACACTGGGGCCTGGTTCACTTAGGTCCTGTTTCCACTTCTGAATGTCGAATATGCATTCAGTCAGAAAGCTTTATTCGTGACGTGTAGTTGCTCATGCAGTCGAATATGTTTGAACAGCAACAAAAAACAGCTTCTCTATCTATTGACCTAATTCTTAAATATTAATAGGTGACTTGAAGTGCACCAGACAGCATTTAAACCTTGCTGTTGTTCAAAGTTTGGTTTCAAGGTAAAAATTTTTTAAAGGGAAATAAATGTCCTTCTAATAGCCTTGTGTAGATTTTTTCAGCTATTAGCGCATTATTGATCCTTTTCCACTGTCTCGTTTCATGTTCATATGCTCTAAAAATACAGTAGTGGCTTTCTAAATACCAAAGTAATAAATATGCTAGCTTCATAAAATCTTGGAATATCCCCATAATCAAACAGTTTCAACAGTGATAATCAAACAGTTAATTCTGTTGAAGATTTACGGCTATGCAATGCTAATTATTTCCTTCACAAAAATAAAACGACATTTGGCTACAAGTTAGATTGTTGTTTTTTGCATTCTCTTCCAAATCAGCTCTCATGCACCACAAACAAATTGGTGAATTTCTTTCATGAAATTTCTGGTTATTTAAATGTTTAATCATTTTATGCAAAAAAATTCGTTCAGAAGTGGACAGAGGCTCATCTATTCGGTCTCTGTCAGCTTGATTGATCTGCACTTTTATTAAACAAACTGCACAAACAGAGCAATCCACCAGAGACAGTTTGTTCATTGAATCAAGCCTGCAAAGTGTAAACACCCTTACTTAAATGCAAATCTACTGGATTTGGTAATGCAAATCTACTCCTAATTTAAGTTTTCCATTTGACAGATAATATTGAATGTCCAACTAATAATCCAAGGGTGACACACTGTCCAAAAGTGTCCACATAATCCAAAGGTGCTTTTTAGTCATTATACTCAAATTTGGATAGTTAACCCTAAATTTTAAATGGTGTCATCATTTACTCACCCTTTACTTATTCCAAACCTTTATTAGTTTTATGTTACTTTAAACTTAAAAAGATATTTTGAAAAAAGCTAAAAACCTGCAACCATTGCATAATAGGAAAAACAAACACTATAGAAGTCAATGGTTTCAGGTTTTAACATTATTCAAAACATCAGGTTTTGTGGTTAAACGAAGAAAAAAATAATAAAGGTTTGTAACAAGTAAAGGGTGAGTAAATGACGCCGCCATTAAAACCATCCCATTAAAATTTGAGTATAAGGATTAAAAAGCACCCTTTTGCTAAAAGTTTGGATTATTAGTAAAGAAACTCAAAGGTCTGTAACCCCTTGAGGGTGAGTAAATTTTCATTTTTGGGTGAACTATCCCTTTCAGTCAAATATTAATATAAAACTGAAGCTGGAAGTGTTTCTGCAGAACCCTTGTTTGTAAACACCAATTTATTTCATTACAGATCTTAATTTCAACTCGGGCATTAAACACAAACAATGCACCTAGTAAAAAGCTTCTTTCTTACTCTGCCTCCCTCATTGTTTTTGCTTTGGTCTTTGAGCCAAACCTGATTGGATTCCCGAGCTTTAACTTTCCGTTTAAGACGTCTCCATTTATTGCTCTGCCTCTTTTTCTCTTTTTAATTCCCCGTCTATCGCTCTTTGAGGGGCGCGAATGAAAGCGAGGGAGGAGAGCTGTCAGTTTCCCATCTTTAATGGCCCCAGCTGCATCATTACTCTCTCAACACACTCACACACGGGGTCAAATGTACTTAGGTAACAGATGAAGAAACGAAAGAGGAACGAATGGCCACCGAGAGCGAGCGACGGATTCCATCATACTGGGAGGTTCGGGCACAAAATGACTGAATGAGTAAATGAGTGAACGCAGAAGAATGGTGCCCAGCTCAGCCACGATAAACAATCCCAGAATCCACTGTGAGCCTGCGTGAGCTGACACCGTCTGAAACCCATCAGTACTGATGGTGTTGACAGCCAACGAATACAGAACCGCTCGGCCCTCGCCCTGAAAAACAGCCCCGCTAATGCAGCGACGTGTGTGGGATGCGGATCAAAGGAGCAGGGGGAAAAAGCCAGAGAATGAACGAAGGAAAGAAAAGAATGCAGGAATCAGAGATTTCTCTTTCGAACTGACAGTATTCGTATTCATCGAAAAGCTTTAGAGAGGAAAAAAAAGAAAGAGAGGACTATTTACAACCAAAAAACAAATCACTATTGAGTGCGTGACGAATTTAATAGCACAGGTGCTCAGTTCGTTAAAGTGCAAATCCGAGACACATTTTCAGAGATAAATTGCTTTTCTTTATTCCGAATATTGCGAAAAAGTCAAATAACGCAAATCAAAGTGAGAGCGCACAAAGCGGAGCGCTCTTCAAGCCAACTCCAAGACATCAAATACCAAACAAGTGTCTCATTCACATCTGTCATTAAAACCCTGATTAAGACCCTCCGAACGTCATTCAAGTCTCCTTTACAGTTGGCCGTTCCTGTAAGCCAAACAATTCCATCATCCACCACTTCCCTCTTCAAGAAGTTCAAACGCTTCATCTGGGACTTGCCCTCCCTCCAAGCGACACAGATTGCATACAGAAGACATGACGTCGGTTTGGTAATGAGCCCGTTAGCATGAAAATGCAGCCCGCTGCGGTCGGCCCAGATTAGCATGAGAGATGATGGAGATTAGCGATGGAAATCCTAAACTCAAACAAACTGATTGTTGAGCTCTTCAAATCAGACAAGGCTCCAAGCGTGACCTCGGCGACCTCTGACCCTCATCAACCTGTTTAAAAACCGCAGAGGAGAAACGTGAGGGGAAAGTGAGTACGAGAGAGCTCTATAGACGCTCGTTGCCTGACGGACATCAAAGTGGGACGAGTTGGTCCAGTGTGAGCTGTGAATGTCCAGTGCCTGACAACTTCAGCTCTTGAGAAACTCTTCTCGCACACAAACACTCTGGAGAGCAGAGCTATTAACAAACATGCAAACTGTTCAAGAGGCTGATTTACATACTCTTCAAAGCGTGCCGCTACTGTGCCGCCTTCAAAGAGAACCCAGAGCTTTTATGCCCAGTGAATAAACTTTATGTCTGAGAAAGTTTGTTGTTGATTTTACTGCAACATTCTGCCAGCAAAGTGGCGTGGCGGGAAAGACTGGATGCCGGGAAAGGGCAGATATGATGGGTTGTGTGGTAAACTGTGCTCATCGCAGTAAAAGCTGAAGCGTATGCGAGGTAACACGATCCTTGCTGTGGTTTCATCTGGGGAGTGAAGGTGTGGAAAACAGTCATGTTTAATTAGCATCACTTTTACAGTAATTCCTGTAAATACAGGCAGAAAACGACTGGTCTGCGGGCAGCACAAGATATCCCTTTCATATTGACTGAAAGTCCAAATCACTGTGTCCCAGATCAAGGTACATTGCTGAGTGCTTAAAGTCTGTGTGAAATCAAAACTTACAATGTCTATTTTTCTAGTGTACATTTTTATTATTTAGGCTAACAATTAATCAGTGTAAGTTAATCCACTGAAAAAAAAGTCTGTTTTGGTAATCTTCAAAGTCTGCTTGTTTGCAGTGGCTCTGCTGACGTCAGTTCAACAGCTTTAGCTGTAATATTCTTAACCACGCCCACTTATCATTAGTTGGCTACAAAGGAATGATCTAATGCCCCTACTCAATACTCCATTTTAGTTGGCAGCACATCAAAAATACTGAAATAATAATCTCAACAACTTCTGATCCACACTTTAAAAAAAGAAGTTGCTCAAAAATGAGAACAGTCTCCTTATTTAGTCTGTCTCCTCATTATTATTAGCTATTATTACATAGCTAATAACAAAATAACAACATCAAACAGGGGTGGATTAAACAACAAAGGCTCATTCTGAAAACGTAGCCCTATGCACGTTTCTGGAGACCGTGAATTATGTGGCCAGAGGTACGTATGGCTGCATTTAATTTTTTAAACGAACACTATGGGGCGGTATGACACAGTTCCTTTTCGCGTTTACCAGCGTACCGCTTACCTCCGTATGGACGGCTTTCCCGCTGTAACCAGTTTGTCCCGTTAGCTCACCATGTACGTCGGCGAACTTGAGACGGGGAGAGGAGTTGACCACGACGACGGGGTTCGGTGAAGAACGGTTCCAGAATGCAGGTAAGACAAAAACAGAATCCAAAAAATAAAATAAACAAGTAAATAACAGGGTGAGAATGTGGTAAAAATCTGAAAACGTGGTAAAAAAAAAAAATCAGACGAGGGCTTTTCTTTTTCTGGATTGCTTTTGAAAATTGTTGATTGGGTTTAGAGAAGTGGGTGGGCGGGTCAATCAATAAAATTGGTTGGGTTCAGGGAAGGAGGAGGGTGGGTCAGTCGATCTGTCAGTCAGACGTTCAGTCAGTCAAACTGTCAGTCAACAGCGGCCTCTGGTTGGTTAACACGAGAACGGCAGGCGCGAATGGCACTCGAGAGAGAAATTTGAGATCTCAAAAAGCGTACACAGCGCCCTCTTTTGGATTCGAGAAAACAAAAACTGCAAAAAAACGTTCCTCCTGGAACGTATTTCACGGTCTCCAGAAATGTATTCACAGGTACGTTTTCAGAATGAGCCTGGGTTGGGATTAACAGACAGGCTAACCAAAGCTGTAGGCCTGGGGCCCAATTCAACTGCTTTGGCAAAAATTTACTAATTAATTAATTCATAATTTCTTACAGTTCTCTAGTGATTACTAGATTTACTGGATGTAAAATCTTTGAAAGCACGCTTACATTTTACTTTCACTTTTGAATGATACTGAAGCACATTTTATGGACAGGGTACTGCACACAGAGCATATGGAGGGATGTTCTCAGAGGTTTTTAACAAAATTTACACAGCGAGGACAGTGCACAGACTGTTACAGAAAGCAAATGACTGAAGTATATTTATACTTCACAAATAATTATTTACCAGTGATACTACAGGAGTTGCACCTTACCCTTAGTACGTAATAAGTAAAAAATATGACCTAGCGCTCGCCACTTAATAAGCTCCTGGCAGCAAATATAACAACAATTCATCTCTAAACACAGCAAGCCTGCATTATTATATTCATAATCATGATGCAACTGAAGTCATGCAAGCTGATCACTTACTGGAAAAGTGCTGTTCCATAAATAAACAACAAACGATATACAATACAGACAAGTTTAGCAGCTCTTGAACATAAGTTTAGGTATTCATAATTATCTTATGATTCATTTTTGTAAGTTACAAAACTTACTAAAGTTATAACAACAACAACAACAATTTGATGTAATTGTTTATAATATAACCATATTCATCCATAGCAGCACATACAGCCTGTTTAAACATTACAAAAAATACTGTGATAAGTAATTTTGATTGAAAAAAAAAAAAAAAAAAAAAAAGGCTAGGCTAAGTCTAACTTAAATTTATGGACGTTTCCCCTGATGATCATGCCGCCTGACTCACTCTCTCTCTCTCACACACACACACACACACACACACACCTGATGCCAATGAATGCAGACCCCTGACAATAAAGAGCATCACCTCTGCTACACACCTTTAAACCCCTGCAATGCTCTTCATCATCTTTTTCCATAAACACCCTGTGTGTGTCAGTCTGACTCTCCTGACCACAACCAGAGAGCGAGAGAGAGAGAGAGAGAGAGAGAGAGAGAGAGAGAGAGAGAGAGAG
>CAIGQW010053747.1:12288842-12311219 GCA_903798125.1 Danio choprae
GAGAGAGAGAGAGAGAGAGAGAGAGAGAGAGAGAGAGAGAGAGAGAGGAATATTTGGTGCAGGGCGTCTAGACTGTATTCATGATCAATCTGTCTGGCCCTGTTGCAGACGGAGAGATGGCAAACTCGATTAGAGTCGAAACATTTCCTCAGCTCGTGTCTCGCTCTCAGCATATTTGCTCTTCAGTAACGTCTATCAGCATCATTGCTTTCTCTCCCTAAAGCAGTATGTGGCGGCTGCGTGTCTGCCGGGGAAGTGAGCAGCTCTGTCTGAAGACACAGCAAGAACACATGACTGATTTCAACACAGCCCACAGCACAGAGACACACGCAGACACACTGACGTACTTTTTTTTTCTGGGGATTTGTGTGTTTGTGTGTATGTGTGCTCTGGTTTGCTCAAACTTGAAGAAGAGGAAGAAAAAAAAGTGTGACGGCAGTTCAAAGCTGACTGGCTGACACAGACTTGCGCCAGAGGCTGGATGAAATATTGAATATTCACCATGATTTCAGCAAAAAAAAAAAAAAAAAACATTTTTGGTTCATTTGAGAGCAAATAATCAGTGCACACAAGAAAAGAAAGGAAAACCTTTGCATTTATGTCCCCACCATGTTTTACAAGAAAATTCTTTTTCAAAAAATAATGTTAATTAAGTGTCTACACTAATTCTACACCATTACAAAACAGATCAATTTCTAGATATTTCTGTTGCAAGAAAAAAAACTTTCAATAAAAGTTTAACAAGTCATTTAAAATCTAATAAAAAACATTTTTATTTAATGTTAATTTTAAAGATTATATGCAATTTTCTTTTATAAGTCTTTTGTTATTCTAATTATTAATTGAAAAACATTATTAATGATTAAAAATCTACTCTAAAACTACAAACAAAATATTGAAAATATATATATTTTTTATAAATAAAATTTGTAACAGAGGGACAGTTTTATAATTTATAAGTGATTATACTTCATATACATCACGAAAAAATATTAAAACTAAATTAAATTATGTAATTAAATATGTCTATCATAGAAAAGGAGGGGGAGGAAAAAAAATAAATAAATATATAATTAAGCCACTATACAAGCACTGCAATTCTATATGACCAGATCCTATGTAACACACATACAAAAACACTCCACAGCGTTTGGAGATGCCACTTAACTCCCGTCTCACACTTACACCCCTGCAGGTGGCATTGGAGACAAAAGCCTGAGAAATCCAGAAGAGAATTGAGTAAATGTCCTGCTGGCCCTCACGAGAAAGCAGCATAGAGCTAGTTTTGAGAGATGGACTCACAGCTGAAGATGGCAGATGCAGGATGCTGAGTGGAGACGGGGCAGTGCTCCTCATCACTGTTGTCTCCGCAGTGGTTGAGCTGATCACAGACCTGCGAGCCCACGTTCAGACATCTGCCGTTGGTGCACAGGAATCTGCACTCTGGGGACACACACACACACGCACAAACACAAGAAAACCGCAATGAGCCACTTAATCAATAACAGTCAAGAGTCCATCTCAGTTCTCACACCTGCCGCATCAGAGAATGTCAAATTTATAGCCTTGGTCTGTGCTGTTATTTTTCATAAAGGAAACATTCCTTAGATGTGAGGATATTAAAGTTAATCTAGGAAATAAATGGTTAATGTTGGGCTCAGGATGTTGAGGATACTTTTATTAGAATAATAATAATTAGAATTGAAAGAACATTTGCATAAAAATGGACGGAGACAACCCAGTTAGAAATTAAGAGACTCTTGAAAATGCTCAGCTTGAGTAAATTGAATTTTCAGCCAAATTAAAAATGCCATTTTTTATTTGCATAAAATACCAAAGATGCTATGAAAATACCAAAGATGCCATGCTATGAAATCTGGAAATGTTACAAGATCTTAAAAAATTTTTTACAGGTTTTTTTTGTCAAACCCATTCCTAAAAATCCAGTAAAACCAGAGAAACTGAGGCTTTCTTATATAATAAATGACTTGTGCCTCACAAGACAAAGATGGAATGCAATGAACGCACAGTGGCTTTTAGAGGCATGCGATGCACTTTAGGAGCGCAGCCGGTCAAGACTGAACCACTTTGATGACGGACTTTGGCTAAGACATTTTAAAAAGACCAAAACAACATTTCAGATGATTTACAATGTGGTCAGTCAGCTGGTCCCGTTGCACCCATATGATTTGTTAAAACAAAAAACACATGACTTTTTCATTGATGCATACTAGGGCTGCACAATACATCGTTTCAGAATCGATATCGAAATGTGTGCATCCGCAATAGTCACATCGCAAAGATATGCAATGTTGAGTCTGAATTATAGTTGATCAGGAACCACAGAATTTTATTTAATTACTATATTTATATGGAATTTAAATGATTTATGCAAAAAAAAAAAAAATGTCTTACTTAGAATTATTTCAAGATTATTTTACTTACCCCACTGGCAGATAATTCTGCTTGTTTTGAAGATAAACTCTTCATTTTCACTTATTTCTTCTGATGGTGAAAACTAAACAATCCTTTTTTTATTTATTTTTTTTTACCTTTATTAAAATATTTTTATTTATTATTATTTATTTTTAGATTTTTTTTAGATTTGGACTAGAAAAGAGACAAAAAGCAAGAAAAGCATTATTTGCATTGTGATTATTCAATTAATTATTCTGTGGATACTGTGAACTCCCGAAAAAACTAGTCAAATAGTGCTATTCAAACCATCTTGTGAATTCTGTATTCATATCGCAAGATTTAGCGCAGAAAGATAAAATAAAATATAGCAATATCCGATTTTTCCAATATCGTGCTGGAATTTATTCTGTAAATGTGTTTCCATTGCAGTTTATGTGCACTTTTTTTTATCGGATTAAAAGTTTATCCGTCTCAGTTGTGCGCAGTATGTTTTTTTATGCATTTTCAAAATGTATGCACATCTTGACATTTCCACATTTTGACGTTTTCCATTGCTTAAAAAAGGTGGATATAAACATAGCTAATGACACTCTAAACAAACACCACACAACCGCACAAATATGATATACAAAGAGATAATTATAAAAAATATTAGTCAAAAAGTTTTTCAGTAAATGAAGGGCCAAAACAAGCAAACAAAAGTTTCCCTAGTTAGGAATCTGTGTTGTGCAAATACCTCCTCAGTTCCTGACCTGTCGAAACTGGTGCCTGGTGCAGGATATCATTCCATGAAAAGTCTACATTTTAAAGTACTACAAAATATGCCTATAACACTACAGAAGCTCTGAAAATGCTCAGTTTCGGGGGTTTGTGGGATAGTTTCACTGGGCCAAAAAACTTTGCAGGGATCTGTGGATCTAAAGTGGCAACAATCCTGTGAATGTAGGTCACTGGCTCTTATAAATGATCTTAAAATAAGTGTTCCTGCAAGCATGATTTTAGAGAAAGTCGACATTGACCTGATAACGCAGCATTCTTAGCCGTATGGAAGTCTCTGCCGCGGGACCAAAGTGCAATGCAAACCAGACGTTGATGATAGCAGCACCCAAACAAACTCCTCTGTCTGAGGAGGAGGTGCCAGACAATACCAGAGCAATCTCTCACAGGGTGTGGTCAAGCCAAATGATCTTCAGACAAACAAATCAGCAAATGAGACACAATCCCAACAATCAACCGCACAAAACAACAATAAATCAAGAGAGAATAAATTAAATATGACAAGAGAAGAGAAGACAAGATGAGAAGGAACTAGATGACAAAAACATGCAGACAGGAAAGAAATGAGGATAGGCTGGATGACGAGACAAAACAAGTTTACAGAAGAAGAGATGAGGTAAAAAGAGAAGATGGAGTAAAGAGGAGATTTTTTTTTATTTTTTTAAATTACTTTATTTCATACCATATTAAAGATACCACAATTAACAAAAGTACATTTTACTTAAGTCATTTTGTTAATATTAGTTCTCTATTTTTAAAAGAGCACAATCTATCTTTATGAATCCACACATTTTCAAACTATAATATTCGTCATTCGTTCATTTTTCATTCGGCTTAGTCTCTATTTAAGAGGTCAACAGCAGAAGGAACTGCCAACTATTCCAGCATATGTTTTATGCAGGGGATGCCCTTCCAGCCGCAACCCAGTACTGGGAAACACCCATACACACTCATACACTACAGCCAATTTATTTTATTGAATTCACTTGTGGACTGTGGGAGAAAATGGAGCACCCGGAGGAAACCCACGTGAACACGGGGAGAACATGAAAACTCAACACAGAAATGATAACTGGCTGAGCCGGGACTCAAACCAGCAGCTTCTTGTTGTGAGGCGACAGTACTAACCACTGAGGCACCATGCCACCCTTTAATGTTCTTGACAATCTAATAAAAAAGGAAATCAAAATATATTCTCTATTGAATTAAACTCTTAAAAACTTGCACTACATCTCGACAAACTTCACCCTTTATCTTTTCTTTTCTTGTTATGTAAATTGCCATTTTGGCTATTCCTACAGCAAAATGATTTACTCTTTTTTTTTTTTTTTTCCTCTGATCTTTTTCTCAAATTTAAAAACAAAATTGAAACCAATCTTAGAAAAAATAAAAGTAAGTAAAGAGGGGAAAAGAGAGAAAACCTAATGAAAAAAGGTGATAGGACAAAATTAAGCATAAAAAATTATCTTGATATTTCAAATGAGGAGAAAAGCAGAAAAGGAGACAAGGACAGGAGAAAAAGAGAAAAGAAAACAGAAGATGGGAGACCAGATGAGAAAATGGAAAAATTAAAGACACCAGATGAGATGAGAATAGAAGAGACGATATGAAACAAAATCTGACATGAGATGACAGGTCAAGACAGATGAGACATGGCAAGTAAGGCCCTGACTACACTTAGATGAATATTTTAAATTCAGCATTTTTTTTCTACACGGTAAACAAAACAAAAATGCAGAATCAGGTGACTAAACCCAAACTTTTTGAAAAAAACTATATATTATATAATTTTACAATAGTGTACTGACCCGAGAAGTCAAAAAGGGAAGAAAAAAAAACAAAGAAAATTTGTTTGGGAAATTCGGGAAAAGGTGAAATGACGCAGGATGAGCAAACAGGCAAAATAAGAGACCAGGCAATGAGAGAAAGTGAGAGGAGAAGAGGAGAGATGAAGACAGATAATACAAGATGAGATGCGAATGAAAAGGGGGAAACTTTACAAGAAAAAAAGAAAAAGAGAAGATGGAAAAAGATGGAACAGAGGCAATGAGAAAAAAAAGAGACAAAACAACAAGACAAGGAAGAAGAAACTATAGAAAGAGAAGATTAAGAAAAGATAAAATAGAAGAGAATGTACGAGAACATGATTCTACAAGTATAAAAGGAGAAGCAAAAAACATGAGATGAAAAGCAGATGAGAAAAATGGATACAAGACAAAAAGAAAAGAACAGGCCAGATGAGATGAGACTAGATGAAACAGTAGAGAAGAGACAAAATAAAAAGAGAAGAGAAAAAAAACAAGATAAACATGAGATAAGGAGAGGAGAGACCCGAAAAGATGAGATGACAAAACAAGGAGAAAAATAAAACAAAAGAATGGAGAGAAGAGACAAACCAAAACAAAATAAGAGGCAAAATGAGAAACCGATGAGAAAATGTAAACAGATATTTGAAATGTATAAAAACCGATGACAAAAGAGGAGAGGAAAGCAAGGTCAATGCAAAACTCTGTACGAGAGACCCGAAAAGAGGGGAAGAGAGAGATGACAGATCCGAAAAGATCAAATAAGATGAGACAAAACAAGAAGAGGTGAAGTTAAAAGAGATCAAACAATGAAAACGGAGAAAACAAAACAGACGAGAATTAAATTAAATTAAGTGCAGAGATGAGCAGAAAGAAAACGAGAGAAGAGTCAGGGAGTAGATGAGGAAACATGAACACAGACAAAATGAATAAAATGAATAAAGAGGTTTAGAAAAAAAGAGATGAGACAAGAATAATAAGAGGAGAGATGAGGACAGAATAGACCACATGAAGTGAGAAGAGGTGAGATAGAATGAGAAGAGATGAGACGGAACATTTCTTTATGATGGAAATGAAACACAAGATTTCACACCTTTAAGTAATATCTTCCTGATGTCTTAAATTGTGACAATAACATAGTCAATAATATACATTATCATTATAAAGTTGTTATATTTTCATATTATATTATTAACGAACTGTATAATAAAACTGCACCAGTCATCACTACGCTGTAGAAATTATATGATCAATTAGTCCTGACAGCATATGTTTTTAGGTCATTGTAACTTATTAAACTAAGTTAAACATGTTCTAACTTAATTAAAAAAAAAAAAAAAAATTTTGTTTTAAGTCAGATTAACATAATATAAGTTCATTGGACTTAATATTATTTAATTTAATTCAGCTTAAAAATTTAAGCCAACCAGGATTTTTTTTACAGTATAGTAATAGTTAGAGAATTAAATTAACTATAACAAATTATACATCACGTAGAAAATATACTTTAAAAATGATACTAAAACCACCATTAACAATCTTTAAGAGTTGTTGTTTCAAACAATACCTTCAAAATGCTTGTGACGCTGAATCAAACCAGTTGTGAATACATTTTTGTTTTGTGAACAGAAAATATTTTACCAAAGAAGTAAAAAAATACTTAAAATGAATTGATTTTCTGCAATGGTTCATTAAACAAAATGATATTTATAATCAAGCTTTTCGTTATTTTGTTTCCTTCTATTGTTTATACGAGTATTAGTTGTTTACTGATATTAGTTTTTGTTTATGATTATGGAAGTCAATGGTTTAAGGTTTCTAACATTTGTGATTGTAAATTTGTGTTCAACAGAGAAATTAAACTCATAAATGTATGGAACCATTGAGGGCGAGTAAATTGTAATTTTTCTGTGAACTATCCTTTTAATTCCAAACCTGGCTGCTCTTTATAGATCACCCTACATAAATTTGTAATAATGAATATTAACAAGGTTAGGTACATGTTTTCAATCTATGCGGCAAACATTCAAGTACAAAAAAAGTACAAAAATTAGCATCCCAAAAGAGAGTGCATTTCTGTCATTAACGTTCATTTTTTCAGGCTAATTGTAAACTGTTCTTCAGTTAAGAACATTTACAAATCTATATGGTGTTCCAGCACAATTTAAGTTTGCATGTGTTAAGACCCTATTATATTTCAAAACAAAATTGAGAAACTTAAATGACATTAGGCCTCACGGTGGCGTAGTGGATAGCACGTTCGCCTCACAGCAAGAAGGTCGCTGGTTTGTGCCTCGGCTGGGTCAGTTGACGTTTCTGTGTGGAGTTTGCATGTTCTCCCCGTGTTGGCGTGGGTTTCCTCCGGGTGCTCCGGTTTCCCCCACAAGTCCAAAGACATGCGGTATAGGGGAATTGGGAAAGCTAAATTGTCCGTAGTGTATGAGTGGGAATGGGTATGTATGGATGTTTCCCAGAGATGGGTTGCAGCTGGAAGGGCATCCGCTGCGTAAAACATATGCTGGATAAGTTGGCGGTTCATTCCGCTGTGGCGACCCCAGATTAATAAAGGGACTAAGCCGAAATGAAAATGAATGAATGAATGAATAAATGACATTATTTTGAACAAAATCTGTCCAAAACAAAAGTTCACTTTAGTTTGCTTCGGCAGTTCCAAACTGCTCACCAAAGCAGACCTTTGGGGTAGATCATTTAGACTCCTAAACACCTTTGAGCTACTATTGGTCTGTGATGGTTACGCAATCAATGAGTGTGTTCTGGAACTGTGGTGTGTGATTTCTTCCCCGGATTTGTTTCATGGGGGTCAGACAGGAGAACCACATCCAAAACAACAACAACAACACTAGCTACATGTATACACCTGTACGATCACATGCAGAAAGATTGTAAAGACTTTAAGGGGGCCACACATTGAATGAGAAGTCCACCTCATCACGCCACATCTTTTCTATAACAGTGTACTCACAGCAGGCTATTTGAATCATGCTGAGTGCGACATCGAAGATGTGACGTCATTTTTAAGGGACTGTATCATATGGATTTATTAATCATTCTTACTTTTCAATGAACGCAAACTGTAGTTTATTAAAGATACAAACCCCTCGCTGCACCTTCAGCAAACCCCCTAATACATGCAGCACGAGGACTTTCATGAAGATTTTCGAGCGTCAAAAGTGGTGGATCTGTTCAGCAAAATATTTGACTGTGTCAGCACATTCCAAATGACTTAAAATAATACAAAACAATATAACTATAGCAATCTCCATTGTACCGAGCGAGAGCGCCTCTCTTCCTAACTGAACAGTCGCATCATCAATGATGTAACCGTAAATTTGAGTGCAGGCCGAGTGGAAGAGGGGAGGGGGGAAAAGCGCGCCCGGGCAAGGTTCAAGGCAACTGTGCCTAGTGTGAGTACACCCTAAGTTTGAGTAAAACGATGCCGCTATTCAGTGTCTGTCCGCTGCAAATAGATAATGTAAAGATGTGATGCGCAGCGGTGGAGCTTCTCATGGAGAAGGCTGTTTGGTAGATGTTTATGAAAATGTATCTTCTCTCAGCCCCCCATAGTTGTTTAGGGGTACATGTGAGAAGTGTGACACATTTACAACCCCACCTACTGCAGCGCAGGGTTGTTGGAGTGTTCAGTATACAATCACTCGGCCTATTCGAACTTCTTTTTTGCCCTCAACAGAAGATCAAAAAAGAACATTATTTGAAGTACTGTACATCGGGGCCTTTACAAATACTGGAAAACTGGTCAGTAATTTCTCAGGATTTCCAAATTTTCAACTAGTGGACAAAAAGTGATCAAAAGCAGGCAAGTTCAATATCAGACAGACAAAAATGCATCTTAATCCCAGTGGTAAAAGTAGAGAAAAGACCAATCAAAACAACAAAACAAAGAGAAAAGAAGGATGAAACAAGTGGAGAACGAAGGGAAATGAGAAGTGGAAGAGAAAACCTGACCAAAAAGTGAAGTGACAAGAAGTTTGTTATATGACAGCAGTAAAAGCAGAACATTTCTCTGTTAAGTCCTAGTTCTGCTCTCCGTCTGCAGTGCACTAGACTGTCAAACTGAGGTTTAGTACACAGCCCAGCCTCCACCCATCTCTCTCCTTCTCCGCATTCCATTCCAGGCAGGGGAGAAAAAAAAAAAGAAAGAAAAAAAAACGAAGCCTGTCGGAGAAATGGAGCAGAGGAGTCTGGGATTGGGAGGGGGAGTGAGAGAGCAGCTTTGAATATCAGCACACACACACAAAAAGACATCATGAGTTAGTAAAGCACAACATGACCCTCCTCATGAACATAATCCTCACTGCTGGCATGCATCATTACACACTGGCGTTCTCTCCTCATAATACTGAGGTTATGAAACCGATCCGGTGCTCACCTGTGAAAGCATTGGTTGCCGGTAGGTCAGCCTCCTGCATACTGCTCCTGCCGCTCGGCCCGTATGAGTGTGTGTGTGGGCACCCACGTTATTGGCTCCGATTGCCTGAGGGCTCCTGGGGGCCGAACAGCCACCGTGCTGCCATTCTCACCTCATAGGTCCATGGCTCCTGCTCCGGCCGCTGCCCTCTACCTCCTCCAAAGGGGAAATCAACTCAGAAGAAGGGCAGAGGGGGGCTAAAAAGTCTTCAGTGACAGACCAGGGCTCTATTCGGCAGGATTCAGGGTGGGGTTGCCAGGCAACCAGCTCACCGATTACCCTCCCAGCCAGAGCCAGCCAGCCATAGCTGCGTGTGTGTGTGTGCACGAGGAAAAGATCCAGACAGGTACTTGATTCAGAGCAGGTGTCTGATAGCCGATTCAGGAAGGGAACGTGTAGTTGCTGCCGCTCGTCCTGGCTGGATAAACTCTTCTCAGCGTAGCAGCATGCTAATCAGCGCGCCCCACCTCATCCTTCAGACCGCAAGCTCACTGAGAGAGACAGAGAGAGAGAAAATCAGTCAAGGGGCTGAAATACACACAAAACTAAAATTTACTTGCAGAGGGTTACTGGAGTTCACCATTGCTGTTTTACCAGTGAAAATGTTGTTTATACCATGGACAAGAACCTATGATCATACAGTTGTTCTAAATAGAAAAAAAGTCTGTTACAACCAAGGTTATTATAGTTTTGCCTTTTTAAATGGGCTTTTATTTCGATGCTATTTCAAAATTTGTTATTGGTTTCATAATAATTAGTTTTATTAATAGTTTTAATTTATATTTTAGGAACACATTTCTATTTAGCTTCAGCTTTAGTAATTCTAGTTTAACAGTTAACAGGTCATTTCCAGGGTAGACCAAAGCAAAGTTTAGTGTTTGTACTGCTTATAAGTCATAGCATATAAGTCATAGTAATAAAAGTAAAAAAATATTTTGAACAGACACTGAACTAAAAACCACACAATTGCAACTTAAATGAATAAATGTAAAAAAAAATATGAAGAATGAGGACAAACTTCTTCATATTAAAGAAAATGTACGTAGCTAAACATGCCTAGTTTATATTTTGGGCAAATTAAGAAGATGTGTTTGTCTGTAAAAGCATCATATCATCTAAACAGCCGCATACTAATTTTAGTTAGTTTTTCAGTGTTAGTATCAGTCAGTTTTATTTTTATTTCTGTTTACAAAAATATGTAATGAAAATATGTTTTATGATTTGAACAATAGTTCTAGTATAAGCTTTTGTTTACTAAAATAACTTTGTTTACAACTAGAAGCTACACTGCTGAAATCACTTTCAGAACATTTTTTCCAGCTGTAAGCAATAGTTCACTCAAAAATGAAAATTCTGTCATGAATTGCTCAAACTTCCAAACCTGTTAGAGTTTCTTTTCTACAATAGATGTCATTGGCTATGGATGCCGGTTTCCAGCATTCTTTAAAAAGTTGATTAAACGTAAAAAAAAAAAAACTACTTTGGGGTGAACTATTCCTTTTAGGGAGCATTTAAAGCAGAAGAAGTGAATGCTTACATACATACATTGAGATGGGTGTTAATGGTGTTATTACAGTTGTTGTTGGCATTAATGAGCCTTCAATCAAGTCACATTTATTTGTACAGCACTTTAAGTGGTTTCAAAAAAAGAAAAAAGTAAAAATTTTAGCTCTAAAAGATAACATTGCCATTATTTAGTTCAGTGTTGGATCAGTTCCGTTCAATAACTGTGTAAAGTTCATCAATCATGAAACGCAATCATTTCAGCATTCAGAAGACAGAACTACTGCATAAAATCCTTTTAGGAACAGAAAACAAATCTATGTTTATCTTAGTATCATCAAGTAAAGTTACTGTAGAGTTCTTTTTTTCAGATTTTTGATTTTAGTTACACAGTTTTTGTTACTGGGTTGAGTGTTTTTGACATTCTAGTAGTTATTAAAAGATGTTGTCTATAAAGTTTTATTTTTATTTATTTTTTTAGCTTGCTTTAATAACTAGCAGACATAAAATGTTTATGTAAGTGAAATTATCAACATGTTAACAGTAACACCACAATTTTATTTTAAGAAACAAATGTATTTATTTAATCTGAATAAGAATTATCTGATGAAGCATTTTAATAGGATTTGATAGAATTTGTCAAGCACTTTCATTGTAAAAGAGAAATGTCTCAGCAAAACAGTAATGCTTCAAAATATATATTTTTTTAAATGTAATTTTTCCATACATGGCAAGCTTACTTCAGTTTATACATATGTATACAGGTGTGTACATAAAAAAAAATCATTTCAAAAACACTGCTTGATAATCAAACAAATACATTTCAATATCAAAGTACTATTTGATACTGTCCATTATGAACCATTGTTGTGTGTGTGTTGTTATGAAAACGGTTTACAGTCGTATCATTAGCTAAGACCCTGTCTGATCTGCCAGACACCGTCTGAGACAGACAAAGAGACAGACAGACAGAAACTCAACATGGAGGTTTCATTAAAGAAAAATTAGAAACAGTAGGCGGTCAACACATCAACATTTTATGATCTTACAGCAGCTCTTTACCAGCAACAAAACATCAAGTTCCTGTGAAGAGATGCACATTAGTGTCTACAATCCCCAGCAGGAGCGCCGGCCGTTAATGACTGTTACATAACACTTTACTGGACACAGTTATCACAAGCCACAGCTAATGTTTCTGCGGCTTAATATCATTGATTTAACTTTTCAAAAAAAAGTCGGTTTTCATTAGGAGAAGACTGAAGGACGAGGCAAAGTGTGTCCTCAGACAACCTCTGTAGCTCTCCCACATCCCAGCGGGCGGCGAGCTGAGCCCAGACTGCAGACTACATATCGCCTGTGTTACTTAGAAACCCGGCAAGCCCTCACCTCGTCTGACCCCTGCCGCAAGCCACACAGCAAGAGCACGGATCCATCACACAATAAATAATATTCCACACACGTAAAGCAAGAAAACGCAGGCCAAATCAAACAAATAGACAGAGCCACACACACGCACAGCCTGCCGAGGTCATGCTAGGACACCAATACAGGCATCACAGTTCATACACGCATACAGCTGCCAGATGTTTAGATGCACTTTTCTTCATTGTTATCTCTTTGTTCTCCAGTGTGTCCCTTTCCTGAGTGCTTCTTCACTCAGAGTCTGGACTTAACAAGCCCTGAGAAACCACACGTCTAAAAGGCTAGATTATAATATAATAGCATGAAAATGTGATTTTTATATACACAATAAGTCAAAATTGGGAATCAATAGGGCTGCTCGAATCATAATCACGATTATTTTGGTCATAATTTTAATCACGATTATTCAAAACGATGTACAGTTGGAGTCAAAATAATTTGCCCTCCTGTGATTTTTTTTATTTATAAATATTTCACAAATGATGTTTAACAGAGCATGGAATTTTTTGCAGTAATTCCTGTAATATGTTTTCTTCTGGAGAAAGTCTTATTTGTTTTATTTTGGTTAGAATAAACATTTTTAATCCTATTCTAAGATCAACATTATTAGCCCCCTTAAGCAATATATATTTTTTTAATTTTCTGCAAAAGAAACTACTGTTATACAATGACTTGCCTAATTACCCTAATTAAGCCTTTAAATTGCACTTTAAGCTGAATGCTTGTATCTTGAAAAATATGTAGTAAAATATTATGTACCATCATGAGCAAAGATAAAAGAAATCAGTTACTAGAAATGTGAAAAAAAATCTTCTTTCCGTTAAACAGAAATTGGGGGAAAATATAAAGGGCCGCTAATAATTTTGGCTTCAACTGTAAATATACAGTTATTTTCCTCCCTGTAAATAAGGAAAGGGAAATAAATACAATAGAATAAAAAATTAAACAAACTGTGCTTTAAGCATCGTTCTTCACTGTAAAAAAAAAAAAAACTAATTATAGCTACAAAAGTCCTTCAGTCAAGAGCAGTGAGTGATTTGTCCTTTTGTTGTTTGATTAATAATGATAAAAACAGTTGGCAGCAGGAATATTGCGCGCTGTCACTTTAAGAGCAGTACAGTTCTGATTTATGGTTTTACTTTCACGTGTCATTTGATTCTCAACTCGTTACATAAATAAGGGTTAATATGAATAATCACTAAACGTAATGTACATCAATGAATGATGCGCATCCCATGCTGCAAAGGTTACATTACAGTAAATGCTTTTAGTAATTTTCACGTGAAACTGAGCTTTGCAGAGCAACAAATGTGTACAACTGGAAAGGGTGCGGTATATGATGCACTAATCTTTATATCTCGATTAATGTTTTTTCATAATCGTTAGAAGCCAAAATTTTAATCTAAACTGAATTTTAATTAATTGCACAGCCCTAGGAATCAGTAAGATTTTAAAAAATGTTTTATAATAAGTTTATTCTGTTCAAAGTCTGCATTTACATTTTGGTCCAAAAGCAACTTACAATTGAGGAGGCATTCAGTGATTCAACAAGAGGCAATACACACAAGAAGTGCTAATTATACAAAGAAACTGTTAGTGCTCAGAGAATTAGGTGCGTGTGTTATATATTTATATATACATGTTGTGTTTCTACAGGTGGTTTGTACAGGTTTTGTACAGAGTCTGGTGCAAATGTGCAAAAACTGGTGCAAGTGGATGTGTTTTCTAGTAGCTGTCAGTTTTCTTAGTAGCTGTTCGAATTAAATGAATCAGCAGTCCGTGTGGGAATGGGAAGATCATTCCACCAGCGAGGAACGTTGAATGAAAAGGTTTTGAAAGATTTTTTTATTTTTATATAAACACATTACTTAAACTGTAAAATGTTATTGCAATATTAAATAACTGCTATTTTATAAACATCCATAAAGCATGATTAGTCTTCAGGGTCACCTAATTCTTAAAGGACTCTAGCATCACGATCTGTTCAAGAAGAAACAATTATTATTGTTGGTGTTATCATAAGTTTGGGAAACTGAAACAATACCATTCAAAAGTACCATTTTATTAATTTATTTCATGTATTTACCTTGTTTCAATACATTGTTCAAGAGTGAAATTAAACACTTTTTAAATGGAAAAAAAAGATTGCAAATAAAAGGTATTATTTTGAACTTTCTTTATCAAAGAATCCTAAAATAAAAATACAAATCAATTTATACGATACTATGAAACAAGGCAAAAAGCAATTTAGCACTGATAACTGTAAGAAACATTATTGGTGATTTTCTACCACTAATAACTGTTCATATGCGATTCAGCATTGAATCACAGGAATAAATTAAATTTGAAGCTACCTTCAATAATCAAACAGTTTTTTTTAAATTGTAATAATATTTCACAATTTAGCAGTTTAACTGTATTTGATGTGTTAATGTTTTTATTTTTCATTTGATGATCAAATAAATGAAGAAGTCTTGGTGAGCAGAATTAGCTTCTTTTAAAATATAACAAAATCGTACTGATTCCAAAATTTTGACTGGTAGTGTATATCACATTTGTTACAAGACCACATTTTTGTAGTTTTCCTAAAATATAAATATGTAGATATATGGTGTCATTTCCAAAAGCTTGCCCTTTGAAACCTGTTTTCATGGGTTTGCGTTTTTACTTAAAACAGTTGTGTAAATAAATGACTAAAATGAGTTTTCTATTTTTAGTTGAAACTGGTTCAGATTAAAGATTTAAATAATAAGCGTTATTAAAGATTAACGTCAAAACGTGTATTACATAAGAAAGATGATCTAACGCATGCTTAAAGATTTACAATATTGACCAAAATGCCAAATTAAATTAAAAAGACATAACCCTTAAGATACTACATACATGCATGCATGCATACATACATACATACATACATACAAGCATAAACTGAATCATTATTTCACCTGAAAGAGGTTTGTTGAAGTCAACATGATCTCAGACAACGAGTTATTGATTGTGTGAAAAAAACCCTTTACAGACAGTTTTACATAAGCTGCTGACCCAAAAAAAGAGCTCATGTGATGATAAAATATCCTAGGAATTTTTGAGTGCTTCCTTTGGTGAAGACATTTTTTACATTTGACATTCAATTTCAGAAAAATGTTGGACTATCAGTGGGGTTTTTTATCACTTCTTGGACCTGTGGCATTTATATTAAGAAAAAAAGTTTCCTATATAATATTTTTTTGTAAATTAAATGCCAGAGAGCCATGATCTGTTTATGTTTGGATCAACATCTAATAAATTACAACCACAGAGTTAAACTCAACATTTGAAACACTAACACATATCAACTAAAGTGACATATGCCATACTGTTTAAAGGGGCAGTTCACTCAAATTGAAAAATTGCAGTTTGTCCTTTAGGCCATCTGAGATATCAGATTCTTCAGGAGAACAAAGAAGCTTTTTTGCTCAAACAGTGGTCTTTGTGGTTTTTTCTCCTGCGTCAGGTCAGGGTGCGTGTTTACTAACAGCATTACAACATATTGCCATAATGTGAGTCCACAGCGCTTCCCAAAATCTGATGTGGAAGATATGAGTCTGATTTATACTTTCGCCCGATACTATAATTCATGGGTAATATGTAATCCTTCACTGACTGTACACACACTACCGCCAGTTGTAAAGGCCTTAATTCTTTACATGCTTGCTGTTTTACTATCATTTGCAACAACAGGGGGTGACTTGGAGTAACTGTCACAACGAAACTGGTGAAAAAGTCAATTAGTGAAGATGCTAAATTAATTGATTACATATAAAATTAATAGCTTGTGGATAAATTTGGAGGACGCTCATGAAACGGTTTGCTTTTAGTACAAATTGTGTAACAAGTCATTTAGGCCAGTGTTTCTCAACCACGTTCCTGGAGGACCATAAGCTCTGCTCATTTTCCATCTCTCCCTAACCAAACACACCAGATTCAGATCATCAGCTCATTAGCAGAGACTGAAAGACCTGTAATGGGTGTGACAGAGAAAGGAGACATCCAAAACACGCAGTGTTGGTGGTCCTCCAGGAACGTGGTTGAGAAACACTGATTTAGGCTATATTTTAAATATCCAAGCTAACTGCATGCTTAAAGGGCACCTATGATGAAAATCATCTTTTGTAAGCTGTTTGGACAGAACTGTGTATAGGTATAGTGTGTCCACAGTCATATTGGGGTGATATAAAGACAATAAGTCTCTTTTTAAAAATTTCCTGACGTTAAAATAGGATCCAAATCCCTCCCATTTTGAGGGTTTCCATGCCCACCGAATTGATTGACAGCCGCGTATTAACATGTCTCCATAGTAACGCGTATAATCATATCAACAAGGCAGGACTTGCGCAAAGCAACAGTGAAAAGATTTGTTCAGCTCAGCTAGCTGTGATCATCAATCATCATCAAATGTGATCTAGAATGAGTTTTACAAGTTCAAAAAGTTTTTAAAACAGTGCATGTTGTAATAAAGATAGTAAAATTGCTACGTGATTCATCACCACAGCCGCAGTGTCAATACAATTATGAAAGACGACGCTTCAATCCTGGTTTGTGGACTTAAATCAGATTTATTTTGTACATTAACATAACGATGTCCATACAGCAGTGGATATTTATGTGTACCCTGTCACATGGGCTCTGCAAAAACAGTGCAAAGCTAATGTGTGTATGCATGCACGCACGTGCACGTGAGCGAACTTTATAATGTCATTGTGTGAGCCTCATCGCTTCAGAAAGGCTTAAATTAACTCCACAACAAATATATCAAATAACCACTGTGAAGGTTCTTACTGTAGTAAGGGAGATCTGCTTCATTCTTGTCTGTCGCTAAGCTGTTTGTCTACATAAAGGCTATGACACGCACGTGGGAACGGTGGGCGGGGAGAACCAGCTCATTAGCATTAAAGGCACAGGCAACAAAAACAGCTACAATGTCCAAACAGCTCACATTTCCCAGATTTAAAAAGTTATAATAAATAATCTGATGAGTATTTAAAGCTTTAACGCAACCCATTATATACACAATAAAATAGAATTTATTTACAATGCATACAATTTGTGTAAACCTTTTTTCCTCAAAGCTTCAAAAGAAACCTAAAAAAAGAACTTCTTCAGATGCAGAGCCATGTATGAAGTTACAAAATACATTGTGCATACCGCCAACCGAAATGACATTGTACGCAAACAAAGCAAACTACCGCCAACAACATGATGCCATCACATTCGCTGCGTAAACATAATCGGACTTGCAGACTCGCTAAGTACAAGTCTTTAGGCGAAGAAAGCTGTTTTTACAATTTTTTGGCCCACACAAGTGTTTCTGGAGCTTTGTGTGAGTACAGTTGAACTATTGGATCACATGGATTGTTTTAAGAAAGTTTTAGGTTCCTTTTATGGACTTCGAACATCTCGGGACTCTTGCTGTATGTGGAGAATGAGAGAACTCTTAGATTTCATCTAAAATACCTAATTTGTGTCCTAAAGATGAATGGCCTGTCACGATATCTATGTTCTGTTGTACGACATATTGTAATAAATAATATTATTATCATTTTAAGACCATTTTATTATATTATGTCAGAATGACAATATAATAGTACATGCTTGCAAAGAAGAAATAATATTTAATTCTAAAGAATATTTACAGTCATTTTAATAATTAGGCATCAGAATCAAAATGTGAAAACGTATATCCTAAACAAACAAATAATAATAAATGTTAACAAAAAAAGTCCAAGAGGCTGCGATATCTGCTACCAGATCTATTTTCAGTTGTCAGACACCCACATAAAAACATACTATCGTAATTTACAGTAAATACTATAGTGTTTTTTTAACCATACTGACACTGACACCTCCAATAGAGATAGAGATGTTGCACAAATAGCTAAAATGTTGTTAGAATTGGTTTTATGTATGGGTGATATACATTGTATACATTGTAAGTTATGTCCATGTGTTGTGCGATATATTGATTATTGTGACAGGCCTAGATGAATAAAGGTCTTAGGGGTTTGGAACGACATGGTGGTTAGTAATTAGCAACAGAATTAAAATGTTTATGTGGACTAAACCTTGCATGTGTTTTTTTTTTTTTACTCAGATCTCCAGTTGCCATTGACTTGAATTTACTGATAACTAAAAACCACAGTTTCAGATAAAAGTCTTCTTCAATGTACTACTGAACCCAAAAAAAAAGTCACCTACATCTCAGATGACTGGAGGGTGAGTAAATGTATTGAGTGAAATATATCATTAAATTATCATTATATTTAATATTTATCATCATCATCATCATCATCATATAGAAATGTAATGTCAATGCAATTACATTATAACTTACCTAATCTGAAAAACAAAGTCAACCAGACGCTGAATCACATTAGGATGCAAAGCCTACAGACCACAGTCTTTCCATGAAAAGGCTGAACAGCAGCCGTGCTAAACAGTACTAAAAATGACTGCAATAAACGGCTGCTAAAATATTCTGTATCTGTCAGGTCTGTGTAATGTGATCTCAGCAGGGGGTCTGTCTCTTTCTCACTTGCGGTGCCTGGTTAAATCATGATGAAGCTCCGAGGAACAACTATTCTCTGAACTGATTCATCCAGCCAGACTCAAACATCATAACAGCCCATGTCATTAATGACTAATAGCTGCTACCTTGCTTGCCAGTAAAAAAACAACAATGACTGATCAAAACTCTGACGTGAAATAGTAGGCTCTCTGTCAGACTAAAGCTAATGGCACATTAGATATTATGTCAGTTTTCGGTAGATATTAATAATAATTATTTTTTCTTTTTTACGGTGTTGACAATAACATGTATCTTGCTAAGAAAAAGAAAAATACCAACTATTTTTGTATTTGTTTAGGTACTGGAAGCAAGATTTAAATGTAGCAGGACTGGTTGTTTAAAGAGGAAAATCATTCTAAGCGAATAGATGAATGAAAAAAGAAAAAGTCATTTTCGGTTTTTAACCAAACGCAACTTGAATTTTCAGTTTTGCTCTACAGATTTTCAATTTTGATCTTTACTAATACATCAGCACTTGTAAAACAATACACATGTGCAAATCTTAACCAAACAGCACATCATTCATTTTTTCAGCAAAATTAATCAGAACTTTTTAAAAGCACTTTAATGAAACAGCATAAATAAAATATTTTGAAACTAGGGCTGGCCGACAAATCAATTAGCTTGACTGTGTAGTTTACATTGATTTGTTTGAATGAAAATCGGTTATCAATGCTACGCTCCACTTTGAGCTCCCGTACTCCACGCGTATTTGCCATAGGAACACGCAAACAACATGGCAGAACCATTGAAAAGGACTTTATTATTAAATTTGATCTTTAAAATGACACCTTGCAAGGTTTTTGAGGGAAAGTTTTAATTTCATATTTTTTTATATCCTATAATAATATAGTTATGATATGCTTAAGCTAATTACATAGGTTAATAACCTTCAACTCCATGCACGTTTTTGTGGGGGGAAAAATCTTTTAAAATTGAATATTGATTTTTTGTGAAAGTTTTTTTTTTTTTAAATGTCATATCGCCCAGCCTTACAAGACGCAGGCAAAAAAAGTGAAGAGATGCAAGTAAAGGAGGAAATGCATTGTACGTATACTGCATGCCACACACGCAGACACTGACCTCAGAACAGACACTAGTCTAGATCAGAGCAGATACAACAGCATGAATTAATGACAACACGTCTGTCTGCACAGTATCAGGACGGATGTTGTTTTGACAGTCTATCATTTCCAATACCTGCATTCCTCTTTCTTCTCGCTGTCTCTTTTACAGTATTGTCATCACTGTACATTTCTTTGCCTTTAGCAGTATTTTGAGCGACGGGGCTAAATCCCACCTCTTATGTACAGCATTTCGACCCACATTTCTTTCTTTTTTTGTAAGTGAACAGTTTATTTAGCTTAACAATCCTGCATTGCCAACAAGGCGAAATGTGGGATGTATTAAAGTCTGTTTTATGCAATATGCTGGAGATTTTTGGTTGCCTTAGCAACAGCGAATGAGATGACTTCCTTTCTGCACCCAAAAAGAAAAGTGATTACCCTTTAATACAAAGCACTAAAGTGATCTGAAAACATTAATGGCTTTATTGATTAGGTCAGGCCTTACACTGAAAGCTGCATAATATGTTATTTAGAGCGCGGGATGAGATGCTACATAAAGATAAGGCTAATAAAATCAATCAAATTTGGAGCCATGTGGGTGGAAAAGACTAAATCAATCCGTCCTCTAAGAACTGTACTGTTCAGAAAACACACACACGCACGCACGCACGCACGCACGCACGCACGCAAGCAAGCAAGCAAGCAAAACTGAAAGACAGACTGCAAACAAACAGGTGCCTTTGAAGTGAGCGTCTAATCAGTTTCAGGATCTCTCCCCTCAGCCAATCAATGGACAGCCCTCTGGGACTCCACCCACAGCGTCTAGACAGCAAGACGTTTGCTGCTCGACTGCATTCTGCAGCGGTGCGGACCGCAGAGGTCAGCCAGGTCAAGTCTAGCTGGAGCTCAAAGCAGACACTTGCTCTCCATACCATTCATTCCTACACTGAGCAAAACTCACGATATACTTGTTAAACGTGACGGAGTGCTGAGTAATGCAATATCATGATTTTTTTTGTATGTCTTGATACAATTAGTTTGTAACATGCTTGTATGTTTAAGACAATTAAAAACATTCTTTTGTTGTTTGTTTGTTTTTTTAAGGAGTCAGAGAAGTCACATTTTGGTTTCTGCAGCTATTTCAAAATGTACAAATGGTTTTACTTAAATATAAAGAGCTTTAAACGCAAGCAATGGGTTCACCTTTAAGTTCTGAAATAAGTAAATGACAATAAAATGTCAAAATATGGGTGAATTTGTCACTCATTTGTTTACCCATAGTCTAAAGGTATAAAAAAAATAAGTACAAGTATATAAAAGAATACTTTCTTAGTAGATAATTTAATTTTAAATTATTAGAAACTTGTGAATAAATAAAATCTAGTGGTTTGATAGATATTAGTAGAGTATAATGATTTAAAATAAAAGTTAATACGTATTTTGCTCTATATCTAATACTATATCTAATAGTCTCTATATTTAATACTTTGCTGTGATGAAAATCTAATTTATTGCACTTTTTCTGCTTAAAAACCTTTCATCTTTGACCCTTCTTAAAAAAAATGCAACAAATAGCTGTCCTTTTATACGGTCAATAATATCCATGCTTTCCACACAACATATTAAGCAGCCCAACTGCTTACAACATTAATGATAAGAACAAAATACAGTAAATCTGCATATCAGAATGATTTCAGTAGAATCACGTGACACTGACTGAGGACTGTAATAAATTAGACTTCATTAAATGTACTAAATTAATTACTGTAAATTACTACTGTATTTTTTATTAAAATAAATACCCCTTTAAAAAAGAAATCTTACTTACTCCAAACTTTTAAAGGGCAGTTTAGTAGTTTGACACATTGATTGACACGAAGGTTGATTTAAACTAACTAATTCCTTCAAAACGCCCCTGAAAAAAGCTCTGTCAGCCGGTGCTTGGTTGAAATGATGCTTCACCTTCCTCCGTGCTTGTGAAGGGTGATTTAGCCAGCTAGAGATGCTGTAAATAATTAGACTCCTAAAAGTTTGTGTTTGCAATGTCCTCTAGAAGAGCTGATGTCAAAGTCAAGCTGCAGCACCAGAGAGAGAGAGAGAGAGAGAGAGAGAGAGAGAGAGCTTGGTGCAGTGCTGCAGTGTCCTGTATCAGAACAGAGATCAGCTTTGAAGCATTAGAGACAGAGACATTACAGGACTCGAACCCCCAAGTACAATGGGTCTCTAACTCACATCTCAATCTCCATTACAGGTAAAATGTAGGCACAGGCACAGGCACACGCACACGCACACACACACACACACACACACACACACACACACACACACACACAC
>CAIGQW010053747.1:12311229-12330807 GCA_903798125.1 Danio choprae
ACACACACACACACACACACACACACACACACACACACACACACACATAAAATTTTCACTACATAGTAGGTATGTGGCTAGGGCAAGTCCAAAAAAGGTCTAGAAACAGATACATAATATAAAATATAAATAAAGGCATTGCCCTAGAATAGCTTGGGTTTGACCATATTTGGAACTGTCATGAATATTAATAAGCTCTGCTCTGAGATGCCTCTTAGCTCAGTGCCTGCTCTCTCTCCCTCTCACACACACACCCATGTACTCTAAAATACACAATTGTAAAATCTTCATGTCAAAAATATTTTAAACAAATAGAGTAGACTTCTTATTAAATCTTACACTGAATTGATGAAGAGTATTATTTTAGCTAGGAGTGAGATAGATAGCCTTAAGCCAAAAATAAAACCTAGTTTGCTCCTAGAGTTGTGTTGTGGATGAAATATATGACAAATTATAATTATACGCGACTAAATGGACCAACACAAATGGATTTAAAGTTGCATTCTGAAGCTTTAACATTTATAAAACCACAGGCAGAAATTAATATCAACCTCTGCATAAACATATGAGTTTTAATAAAGTTAAGTGTTGTTCAAGAGAAATCACAGTGAGTGATGTGACACAATGCATAAATGTGCATAGAACACTTATATTCAGCAGTCTACATTTGCTTGTTGCCTCATACAATCTTGGCTAATTACACAATATATACCTTACATTAATAAAAGATACAATTAAACATATGTTATGCATGTTCGGAGTGGCACTGAATTGATTAAAAATCTGTATATCCTGCATTTTGCTTTCTGACAAGCTCAACAGCATCACACATCAGAAGCAAAGCGCTCCTCTATCAGCATTGCTTAGCAACATATAGAAGACAATGTAACGACTTGGCTGGTGTGGTCTCCCTGCCTCTACTGTTTTCAAAATAAAAGTCTCACATACATAGTAAATTTAATATAATAATCTAATTTAATTTAATAATCCTTTGTGCAACGTAACAGTCTAAGTTTTGTTTTGATTGGCTGGGATTTTACACTTACAGGATTTACTTAAGAACAAGGAAACAATGGTGTTTAAGGCTCATGGCATGTCATTCACATGTACTGAACACCTATTATTTATCTACACCTTGGAATATCCAGATATTCATTATATGGCACTTATTTAACATTATGCTCCAATGATATGTTCCTTCTGAAGGTATCATTGCATAATAATTAGGGTTGCAAAATATGTTCTTTCAGCATCAATAACACAATTAGTGAATCTGCAATAGTCACATTGCAGATCCATTGCAATGAGTTGTGATTGTAATTAACCAGAAAACAGAGTTTTAGGCCTGCATGTGACTATGTAAGATTTTAAGCAAATTTAAACCATTTGAGTGCTAGAAATGATCAAATGTGTAACTTTAACAAAGAATAATTGCCTTTAATTATTTCTACAATAAAGACTATAGTAGTCAACATTTGAAGTGGATCACAAAAGTTTAGAAAATTGTCCTAAGTCAAGAATGGATGTTGTTGAATAGATTTAGGACAACTTTGATGAAAGGTTTTGATCAGCTTCAAATGTTGACTACTTTATACAATGTTATTTTACATTTGATCTTTTAATATCGGTACCTAAATACTGTTAAGACTCTCCAGAAAACCATAAATCACTGTTTATTTAACTATTTTATTAATTTATGCTTGTAATATATTTATTATATTTTTTGCAGATTCACTCCCCTACAAAATCAAGACCATCTGTAAACTTATGAATTCTTTCCATATAGAGTTATTAGTCATATTGTGAAATTGTATTCATATCATAATATATATTGCAATGTCAGTTTTTTCCAATATCGTGCAGCCCTAATAATAATTGTCGTGTCCCACTGTTATCAATGCAGTGCTACAGGAATCAAATTTGCAAGGAAAGTGCCCCAGGTAACCTGATAATCCAATTTAGCACATACTTCAGTGTATATCCATGTTTGCACTCTGGCTGCACGATATATATGAGTTTTCAACAACCAGACTTGTCCAGTTTCGTGTTGAATGCGCCCCAGACCACCTCCTGAAGCAGTTTGAGCAATTAGATTTTTGGATGTTTTGAATGCGTTTTGGAGGGCGTTTACACCTGCCTTTTCCATGGTTAGATAGCTATCCGATCCGAAACAAAACAAATGAAATGATTAGGTAAACAGCCCCTACACATTTTCTTGGGCTTTCAAAGTGTATGTAGCAGGCAGCAATATTATAATATTTCAAAAATAAGATTTACAACATTTTTGAGTGAACTATCCCTATAACAAATGCAAGCATGGTGTTTTATAACCAATGTTTAGACATAGGCAATTGTATTTAGGCCTCAAAATGATAATTTGTCAAGATCAACATGAACAAAAACCAGATAGAATCTAAAAAACTACCCCTAAACCAATTGAAATCCATTGGGGTTTTCTATGACATTTTCGTTAAGGAAATTAAGGCAATGCCAACTTCCATGTTGTCTTAAAATCATCATCACCACCACCACTGAAGCGCTTTATAAGGATACAGTGATCAATAACTACATCCCAACTCCCACTAGGGGTCAAACAGTAGTTACTGTCTGCAATAAAGACAAGTTTAGCTCTGCAGTCTCTGGACAAGCTGAGCGGTAGTTAGTGTCTTTATCTCTGCTCCACCAGGACCGCAGTTCCCCTCATGCCCCGGCATGCCTCCATCTGTCTCCACACCACAGGACGCCAACCAGGGATCCCGGCCCTATCAAACCCTCTCTGCCATATGCCTCAGTTCTGAGATCAACCATAGGGATCGCTCTCAGGATTGTGATAAAACCCAAAAATAGCATAGACAGAAAAACTAAAACATAGATGTACGCTGCACCAATCTATGCAAAACGACTAGAAAGTCTTTCATAATAACAGCCACAAAGCAGTGAACACATAGGTAGCGTGACCTTTTCCATGTGCCGATCCATAAGCGTCCGGCTGTGAATGCTGCTCTTTTTGGCCGAGGCATCTCCTCTCCAGTCTAAGTATGTTCTGAGGGGGCGCAAGTAATTTTGAGATCCTCCAGGGCGTCCCTTTATACACTGATCCGAGTTCAGTTCTGCAGCGTGTCAGATAATGACAGACAGCAGGGTTTGCGCAACGACAGCTGATCCCGGTTCAGCGTGTGTGCGGCTCCTACCCAAAGCCCTTATGCCACCTGACGTTTCGGTGCCAGAGGCCAGATGATGTGGTTCGCAGCAAGACAGGAAGCTTGGCGTACGATGAGTCCACGTCAGACAGACGGCTCTCAGCGAGACAGGAAGCTTTATTCCCACAAGCAGTGAGTGTTCCGGTCTGGAGTGGCTGCTGTCCCAGCTCTCAGCCTCCAATCACTCACACTCCAAAGGGAGAGTCATCCATTTACTGGCCTTCACCATTAAAGCGTACTCAAACCACTGTGCAACAGATTAAATATTGCAAATTCCGGCCTGTTCTGATGTGCCAATATTCATTTTCCTTTGTATATGGCCAACAATGCTTTCTAAACTATTATTGTAAGCAGTAGTATACTAGCAAAAAGCTCTGAAAAAGTTATAAAAAGTCTAAATCGCTATTTTAACATAGCCGAGTAACTAATATTCTGAACTAAAGTAGTTTTTGTTTTCAGTTTTTATTTAAAATAAATGTTTTTGCTAACTTTGTTTTCATTTTATTATTTACTTTTATTTAAATATGTCTGTAGTTTTTTCTGTTTTAGTTAATTTATTTGTTTAAATGTTTTATTTTATTTAAATTTATTTCAAAAAAGTTTTAAAGATATGAATGAGCATTAGATGACAACAACTATTTAAATGGGAAAAACACCACTAATGGAAAAACAAAATATAAAAACATTAAATTGTAATATCAGTTGATGGCACCAATATAATGAATTCCTAATAATCCTTACACTTGAATGAATAATATGCTACCAATTACAGTTTTAAAAAAACATTTCAATAACCATTCAAAAGCGCAAAAATAATAGCACAAAAAAAAGAAAATGTACATATTAAAAAAGAAATCACAAAAATTATATAGAAGTTTAAACTTTCTTTTTTTTTGGACCACTTGTGATGATCACTCATCCTCCCTACTTGGTTATCTGGGCATTCTGTGGGCAACAGAGTGCGTTTTGTGCAGGCAGACAGGTGCTGATGCACCATAAGTCCCGCTAAGCTTCTCTCACGCTTTGGAGCAATTTATCATTCCTCAGTCCCCGAGCTCCACGCGCCTCCACGACTCACTGTTACACTTGGCCTGATGCCACTGCCGATCCATCAGCCGACACTCTGACACACCTCACTGTCTGCCCGCAGCGGATGACATCACAGCTGGGACACGGGCTCGTTTTTCAGCAGCGGACAGTCTCCATGAACGTCATTCAGGGGTAACGCAGAGGAACGGCTCACATTCATTATGAACATGAATGAACATGAGGCAAGCCGGACGTACACTACCTGTCAAAAGTTTTGGATAAAAAATAAAAAAAAAGGGGGTTTTAAGCCTACAGTTTTCCGCTCACCAGAGCTGCAATTATTTGATCAAATTTAAGAGTACAATTTCTACATATTTCGGTTTAGTAGAACTGCTTTCTTACTGAATTAAGTTTAAAAACTTATTTATTTTCCCAGTACTGGGTGCGGCTGGAAGGGCATTCGCTGCGTAAAACATATGCCAGAATAGTTGACGGTTCATTCCGCTGTGGTGACCCCTAATAAATAAGGGACTAAGCCGAAGGAAAATGAACAAATGAATGAAATGTATTTATTCTGCGCTGAATTTTCAGCATCATTACTCCAGTCCTAATTATAACATGATTCTTCAGAAATCATTCCAATATGATGATCTGCAAATGGAACATTTATTACTATTTTCAGCATTTAAAACTGTTGGTCTATTTCAAATTTTTGTGGGAACTACAGTACCATACAGTACATTAAAATGCATTTACTTTTACTGATCAAGGACACATTAGAGGCTGAAATTTTTAATTACATTTTTTTTTTTTCAAATAAATGACATATTTCGAGCTTTCTTCTCATATAAGACTTCTAAAAGTATCTTTACTTAAACATTTTTTACATAAATTTTTAAGTTAAACTAAATATGTTTTAGTTGACAATATACAGTGCTCAACAGAGCACAAATGTTAGCGGGACGTTTTAAAAATTTCTGCACTGATTGGTACCGCACTCGATACTTTTGACAACCCTACAAATGATCGAGTATGAGTACCAGTAACAAGTGGTCAGAATAGAACAGCAAATCATATTAGAATGACTTCTGGAAGATCATATGACAGAAAACTGGAGTAATGATGCTGAAAATACAACATTAAATGTCACCCAAATAAATGCAAATTTAAACAACATTAAGAAAACAGTTGTTTTAAGTAATAATAAATCCTTCCTATAATAAATTAAGTAATAATATTTCATAATTGTACTAGAATAGAATAAAACTTGATATAAACACCATTTTTGAATAAATGTAATTTTTTTACATATTTATGCCTGATGCTTAAGAAAATATAAGGGGTCACTAACTTTATCAGTTCATTCACTGCTTTGCTTTTACTGAACAGTAAAAACGTAAAAAACTGAATTTTATAATGAGTCCAAAAAAATTGAATATGTGAAAAATTCTGAGACAATCAAATCTTTTCAGGTGCTTCTGACAGGGGGCTTAAGTCACGTGATCTTAAATGGGGTCCTCCAACTAATTAAAGATTCTGTGGAATTGCCCGAATTAAAAGGAGCATATATATATAAACACACCAGAGGACATGGTTTTCAGTGACAAAATGCATCATGTTTCTATGCGTTTAGAAATATATGTATGAGAAAAATGATTGCCATTTACTAAAATAAAAATGCAACATCACGTCAAAAACCCATATGTAGTCAGAATTATTAACCCGCTTAACTAATGTAGGTTAATTAAGCAAGTTAGGGTAATTAGGCAAGTCATTTTATAACAGTGGTTTGTGCTAGACAATCGGAAAAAATATATATTGCTTAAGGGAGCTAACAATATTGACCTTAAAATGGTTTAAAATGTATTCTAGCTGAAATAAAACAAATAAGAATTTCTCCAGAAGAAAAAATATTATAGAAAATACTGTTAAAAATGTTAAACATCATTTGAAAAAAATATTTGAAAAAGAAAAAAATACACAGAAGGGCTAATCATTTTGACTTCAACTGTATATAACTCTTACTGAAACCAAACTTTTGACCAGTATAGCGTAGAATGAATGTCTGAATGGCACAGATGAGAAGTTAGAAGAGAAAGCAGCATCAGATGCCTTCAAGCAACAATAAGCGCTCTGTGGGACTCTCTCTGGCAGCGCATGACACAATCACGTCTGTGTCTCTGAACTGGGCCAGAACCTGCAGTGCGCAGGAAAGGACACAGAGAGTGAGGCTAAAACTGGGCCGAACACTAGTCACGACAGCCACTGGCAGCACATTCAGTCCAAGTCTGGACAGGGTCAGCTGACAGACACAGACAGACCCACACACACACACACAGACACACACACACAGACAGACACACACAGACAGACACACACACACAGACACACAGACACACACAGACACACACAGACACACTCACAGGCCCCTTCTTAGTCTCACATGCATCAAATATTAACAACCAATTAATAAGGCCTGGATAATGGGATGTTAACAACTCTGGACTGTGCTGACATTACTAACAAGTCTGTTCAACATGTTAGATACAGTACATTAAGATCTTTCCGGAGCTCAAAAGTGACATTGGTGAACAAATGTACAAAGGATCAGATGAACAAATGGGTAGAAAGCGAGACATGGACATGAAGAAAAAAGAAAAAGATTATTCATCATGTCCAAGTGTCTCAAGACTAGCAACCCAGATGTCTGAATGTTAAATGAATGCAGGATTACAACTGACAGAAAAACATATTAAGCAAGATTTTATATTTTACTGAACATCATGAATCAAAAATTAATATGATAAAAAAATGTGTAGCATTTAAATGCTTTTGATTTTAAATGCTTTTGTTGGATGAAAAAAAATATGTATATTAAATGGTTTGAATTTGATTATATTCCCAATACTTATTTATACTGATAAAATTATTAATTAAACAGCAAAACATTTTTTTATTATTATTACTACCGTACAAAAACATTTACATGAATAATATTTTATTATAAATTTATGATCATTTCATTATATACAATTAAAGAATAATTTGATTACTTCACAAGGCTACATTTCTCATTTTATTATAATTAACTATAATGAATTATAATTAATTCTCATTATTTATAATTACTGTTTTTGAGTTTGTCATTTTAATACTTAAATATACTAATAACTTTAGTCATTTAAATACTTCAGCTAGTAAATGCAACAGTTCTCATTTTCATTTTAATTATTTGTAACTTATTTTCATTTGTTTGACTAATTTGAATATATTAATATACCAGTGATATGACTCGTTTTATTATTTCAGTTATCAAGGCACATTTTCATATTTTCTTTATTTTTTACTACTTGTAAATTATTTGCATTACATGATTAGCGTTTCAATATATCTGCACTTTTAGCCATTTTAAAACTTACCAAGACAACATTTTTATTACTTTCACTAACATAGTATATGTACATTTACATTTTAGTTTTAGATATGCAGCCATATAATAATGAGATTATGTAGCTATGCAATAATGTGACAACTTAAAAATACAGTTAGTCACTATAGCCAAATAATTCCCCGCAAAAAAAGATATACAATTATGTAAAAATAACTAAAAAAAAAAAAATAGAAATAGAAACTACATTAATTAGCTCTGTGTCAAGTAAAAATAACACTTTTCTTATAATGTCATTTCCCAAATATACAACAGAATTTGATTATTAGCTGATTATAGCGGAATACAGAAGCCCTCTCTCGCGCTGTCTGGCCCCCAAATTATCCTTATTATGTCTAGATGAAGAACTGGATTACAGTCCGGGACCCGTTAAAGCAACCGGCAACCTTTAATGCACGACCACTTCTCTCTAGAATTCACTTCTTTGACCAAAATGCCCTCAGAAATACACCAGTCTTAACTCGCGCAACGACCCGATCATTAGTTTGTAGTTGTCGGGTTTCATATGAAGTCAGAGGGTCCCAACAACTTTTATGTGCCCCAGTCTAAAGCCTCTCTCTCTCTCTGTCTGTCTCTCTCTACCCGCGGGGCCATTGGCACAGCTGGCATCATTACGCACCCATCTGATGCCATCTACACACGCAGACGAGCGGAATATCATCTCCTTACCTTTGCACGGAGGAATGAGGAAATGTCTCCTTGAGTCTGCGGAGAGCCGTGCCGTCGCTGCTGCTGATCCGCCGGGATGACCTGGATTTCACCGCCAGACTCGCGCACTCGACGGCGTAAAAATAATCAGGCGCACAGCGGCGAGTGAAGCGTGCGGCGGAGACACACGCGCACGCGCTCATGGAGGACACATGAGGACATTTCAAAATAAGAGACTCGACGCGAGTCTTCAAAAGAAGAGTTTCACATACTAAAATAATGTTGGTCGTTTGAATGTTGCTTTAGTCTAAAAAAATATTGAACAATTTTTCAGTTTGTCATTTTAATACTTAAATACACCAACAACTCAATTATTTTAAACTACTTCAGTTAGCAAAGGCAACACACATTAACATTTTAATTATTTATATTTATTGTTTCACTTTACTCATTTGAATACTTCAATATACCAGTGATAGGCTATGAGTCATTTTCAAAGCAAGATTTCATATTTTCATTCAAAATAAGAGTTTCGCTTATTGAAATGCTGTTTGTCCATTGTGTCATGAACTTTGCTTTAGTTTAAAGTTATACATATGCTTTATACACGATTAAGGCGCTTTTTTTGATTGAAGATATTAAAAATATATTGCAAACTATAGCTACACTGCTATTAAAATGTCTTAAATGTTTCTATAATTATTGTAATCTTTCCATTTATCATTTTTTCTCTTCTTGAAGCCTGAATGACAGCAGTGACATTTAAGTGTTTTCATATAGCGCCCCCTACATGAATGTACGCTGTACATCACAATAAATACGCTGTATATAACGTCGTTTTACCCAATTTTAGAGGAAAAGAATCAAGTGAAATACTCACTATTGTTTTTTTAAGCATTTCGTTAAAAAAACTTAAAAGACAAAAAACTAAGCAAATAAAGTCGTTATTTTTCATTGTAAAGATGGCTGTGATATGTCAAATTAGCTTTTAGATTATCAGTAAAAAAAATTTTTATGTAATTTAGTTTGAGCTTTTTTTTGTTTTATTATTGTTATTAATAATATTATTATTGTATTTTATGAGCCCCATGGAGGTGTAGCTAGTGTGTGCATGACACGTTTGGGGAAAAAGCATTAAACAATGTAAAACAGATGACAGAAGACTACATTAACTCAAATAACATTTTTGACCGAGGTCTACCTAAAAAGCATCTTTAAAAACACAACCAGTAAAACCTTGAATCAGATGAACATAAAAAATGAGCAACAGGGACACTTCTGTCAGCTAAAAACAGCAAACCAAGGCTACAGTTGAAGTCAGAATTAGTAGCCTTCCTGTTAAATTTTAATTCTTTTATATTTTTCCCCAATTTCTTTTGAACAGTGAGAAGAGTTTTTTATAACACATTTCTAAACATAATAGTTTTAATAGCTCATTTCTAATTGCTGATTTCTTTTATCTTTGCCATGATGACTACATAATATTTTACTAGATATTTTCAAGATCCTAGTATTCAGCTTAAAGTCCAATTTAAAGGCTTAACTAGGTTAATTATACAAGTTAGAGTAATTAGGCAAGTCATTGTATGATGATGGTTGTTCTGTAGCCAATCGAAAAAAATATTGCTTAAGGGGGTTACAAAATATTGGCCTTACATTTTTTATATTTTTTATATATATTAATAACTGCTTTTATTCTAGTCGAAATAAAACAAATAAGACTTCCTCCAGAAGAAAAAAATATTATAGGAAATACAGTGAAAAATTCCTGTGTCTGTTAAACATCATTTGGAAAATATTTGAAAAAGAAAATTCACATGAGGGCTAATAATTTTGATTTCAACTGTATATAGGCTGAGCAAAACTGGACAATTGAAGATTGGAAAAAGTCTCAATATCTGCTGTAGCATTCAGATTGTATAGGACCAGGATTTGGCGTAAACAACACAAAAGCATGGTTCAGGTTGGTTAGGAAGGTGCAATGGTGTTGAGAATATTTTTGGCACATTTTATGCTTCTTAGTACTAACTTAGTATTGAGCATTGTTTAAACATCATTGCCCTTCTTAGTATTATTGCTGACCATCTCCGTACTTTTATAACCACAGTGTGTTCATCCTCCAGTCACCAGATCTCAATCTCAAAACCAATTTGATGATAAACAAAATTCAAGATGCTTAATATTAAAGTTATCAAGCCCTCCCTCTAAGCATGACTGTTGTCAAGCGGCTAATACTAAAAAAATGGAAATCTCCTTTATCTCCTTCTTTTCGAATCTGGTTAATGGATGTGCCCTCTGTCATCCATTTGGAAAGGCTCTGATTTATGAGGTCCAATTCTCATGGAAAATTCTTTGCTACCTGGCATCACTTTCTCGGATACTTAAACCTGAAACGTACTCAATCCAAATCCAGCATCCCTCATGAAAACTGACTGGCACATTACCTTTTAGGACTTTTTGATGACTACATACTCTATAACACTACGTTTCTATTTTTGTATCTCCAACAGCTGAACCCAAATATATGGCAATTTATATTATATTTACATGCAAAGTGTGCATATTCTGAGACAACGTTGTTTGTTTGTTCTGTTGTACTTTAAAAAAAATATATATATATATAGATATATATCTCAGTTATAATAATCATTATTAGTTTAACTAAATTATTTAATCAGAAATTTTAATAAAACTTATACTAAATTCTGTTCATCATTAAGCAAAGTTGACAACAATCTCACAGAGGTGCAGCATATGTTTTGTTTAGTGTAAAATATGAATCTACATTTTTCATTCATACCATTTTTGTTCAGACCTAGACTGAGCTTTAGGCATTATAGCAAATATTAAAGAAAAATATAAGAATATTGTGCATAAAAAAACTAACTGGATTTAACAACAAAAAAAGTTCTGCTAGGGGTTGTTTTTAGCGCATGAGTGGTCATTTAGGATTGAGAGAGTTTTAAGTTTATTGCCATATCAGCTTCTTTGGTTATATATAAAAAACAAAAATAAAACAGATAAAATTTATAAACATTTTATAAATAACACTTATCTACAATAAAGTGGTTTATACAAAAAAACATCAACAACAATCAACAATGCATAAATGCATTTTTTTACTTTTGCTAAAAACTTCTTCTCATTCACATTTTAAAAGAATGCCTTTAAATTCTCTCCAGAGAAAAAAAGAATTTAGAATTTGAATTTTGAATTTAGAATTTTGATTGTTAAAATCTTCTGAAAAAAGCTAATGAAACACTGCAACACAGCACTTAGGGATGTGCGGGAACAGAAGATTCACAATTGTGTGATGTAATTATGGATAACAAAATCTTCTGGGGGTTATTTCCAGCCCCTTACCGAACCTATTTCACAAATAATTAGTGCAGTTCAATAAACAAAAAGGGGTCCAAGCTGGGACTAGGAGGTGCACCTAATAAGTGGCCGGAGAATGTATACTTCCCCTGTGAACAAAACAAAATAAATCTGTAACACATTTTTATGATAACCTGTACGCATGTTTGTTTCAAGCCAAAAAACACGATGACACAAGCACTCACTTTTTAAATTCAGTCATAGCTTTATTTTACCTCTAGGTGGCACAAGGCCCAAATATACAACACTCTCCCTCTCTCAGTCCTAAGGAGAAGTGTGAGAGTCCACAATGCAAAACCAGACTCTCCAAACCCAGATTTTGCAATGCGAGACCTCTTTAGTTCTACTGTGCAAACCAGAGTCTTAGGAACAACTTCTATGATCGATCTCCCAACCAGAACCCGAGCGGAGCGGGATCTAGATTAGTGTAGTCTCAGTCTCGTCAATGAAACACAGACATATTAGATACAGTGTAAGAGTGTGTCTCTTTTTCCCTCCAGAGACGTTTTAAAGCTCAGAATCGCCCCTGTCAGCTTCCAGTCACTATCCTCAAAAAGATCCAGTCTGGTCCAGCTCATCCGTTAAATAAATCCAGAGCCCGGCTCACGGTAGCTTAACGTGAGGGTGGGTGAGTAGTGAAGGGGGCTCATGAGACTCTATTATTAGTGTACAAGTCTGTGCTGGTGTGTGTGTGTTCATCACGTGCGTCTACGTGTCCTCTTTCGGGGGCTAATGTGGTCGCGCCTGGCCCAACAACTTCAGTCTGGCTTGGTCGATCACGTCCAGCAGGTTCTTGGCATCTACGGCGAGCGCGTGCGCAGCTGTTAGCATCTGTTTCTTGTAGTCCTGCTGTAGGCTTGTCATGACGTACTGCTGGGCCAACTTCATCTTATTTATCAGCTCGGCCAAATCTGAATTTAGAAGCTTCTGGGCCATTTCGATCTGAGCAGATGGAACATGAGTAAGTTAGTCAAGCTGGTGGGCACGAAACAGAGCATGAGTATTGGTATTTTGAGGCTAGTGTGTGGACTTGTTTACCTCTCTGTGCGTGTGAGCTGGTAATAAAGGTATGGTCTCATCCACTGTGGCCAATAGTGTTCTCAGTGCTAATCCCACTTCCTAAAACATTTTGAAAAACATAGAGATCACAAAAATGCTACAAAATGGCTGTCATTATCAGTGTTGGGTAAGTTGCTTCAAAAAAGTTCTAATGATTACTAATTACATCATTACAATTGTATTTCAATTATTTTTCTAATTACTTTGACTCAAATGTAACTTAGTTACTCAATAAGGAATTGAATTACTTGACTAAATAGTAAAAATCCACAAAAATCGAAATGCGTAGACAGTAGAAATTATTGTTTAATTGTGGTATATTGACTAAAATTCTTTACATTTGAGTCAAACAAGACCTTTTAGTTTTCTTTTAAAAAATAACATTAAAGGGGCTATATGCACAGCTAGTGCTTCTTCCCATACTGATAAACTTCTGGTGAACGGTTAATGTGACTTTTTATTCTATACAGTTCCTTTTACAGCATCGATGTTGTAATCAGTTAAATAGACTTCAGCATTCATTTAGTTGTTCAAGAGTAAAGCGAGATGAAAGACCGTTTACACACACGCGCTGTCAGGACCAACAGGCGAACGCAGAAACTCTGTTAAATAAATGTTCATATTTTAAAAACAGAAACGGAAAACAGAATTTAATGCAGTGCTTTTTGCATATTCTGAGACCCACTTTATTTTGTATATCAATCAGGCAGTGGAGGTTGTTGATTTTTAAAGAAAACAGACCTTAAAATGCGCCCATTTTGTAACCTCATACAGTTCACCGGAAGCGCTTGACCCAGGTTACTGAAAATTAAAAGTCCTTCTGCATATATCCTATTTGCCATGAATGTACATTTCATTGTTTCTTACGCATGTGCAGTTGCTGGACAAATAAAACCTTCTTTAGTAAAAAAATTTATATATAAATGTATATATATATATATATATTTTATGCCATAAATTGTTATGAACTAAGTTCTCGTTTTTTTCTTAACCACATATGTATTTGCAGTTGCGTAATAAATGTTCTTTAGTTGTAAAATAGAATTATTCTACAAAATATATATAACTCTGCTTCTCTGAATTGATTTATATAGAACTGTTAAATTGATAACAATCGCCTCACAGCAACAAGGTCGCTGGTTCGAGCCTCGGCTGGGTCAGTTGGCATTTCTGTGTGGAGTTTGCATGTTCTCCCCGTGTTCGCGTGGGTTTCCTCCAGGTGCTCCGATTTCCCCCACTGTCCAAAGACATGCGGTACAGGTGAATTGGGTAAGCTAAATTGTCCATAGTGTATGTGTGTAAATGAGTGTGTATGGATGTTTCCCAGTGATGGGTTGCAGCTGGAAGGGCATCTGCTGCGTAAAACATATGCTGGATAAGTTTGCGGTTCATTCTGCTGTGGCGACCCCAGATTAATAAAGGGACTAAGCCGAAAAGAAAATGCATGAATGAATGAATGTTAAATTTATGTACAGTATTTAAGGCAAGTACTTTGAAATTAACTGTAATTAAATTACCTGGAAATGAAAAGTAATCCTTACTTTACTTTTACAGAGGAAAAGTAATTTATTTACAGTAACTAGTAACTACTACTTTGTAACTAATTACTCCCAACACTGGTCATTATTTAGTGGTTAGGTACGTAACTACTCTGACATGATGTATAGTGAAATGTACTGATTGTTCAATCGTTTTTAAACAATCTAATGAGAGGTCAGGAGAGGTGTCCTTTTGTTTCAAAGAAGATAAATGTGGCAATATTTCTCCAAAAGCACTTAAAGTATTGTAAAAAACAAACCCCCACCCCCAACAACAACAACAAAAACAGCCCACCCTAATCAGTAAGCATTAGTTCACCCAAAAATGGAAATTCTGTTATTAATTACTCATTTTTTGTTTCTATCCTCTGAGACCTTCTTTCATCTTTGGAAGACAAATTAAGATATTTTAGATGAAATCTCTGACCCTTCTTATACAGAAATGATCCCAAGACTTTCAAAGTCGAGAAAAGAAACTAAAAAGATTGTCAAAACATTCCATCTGATTTCAGTGGCTCAACTATAATCATACAAAGCCCCAAGAACACTTTTAGAGCACCTAAAACAACAACAAAAAACCTGTAAAAATGATTTTGCTTGCCAAAGTTTTCAACGTCAGGTCATGTGCGTGTAAATGTAGTAAACGCGCAGTGGAAGTGGAAGAGCAGACTTCGGCAAACAAAACACTTTGTATGATTACAGCTAAACAACAACTAAAGTCACATGGAATATTAATACTAATAATAGTTTTTTGGTTCCATTTTGATTCCAACATCTCGGGACCCTTGGTGTCTATAGAGGTCAGAGACCTATTGCATTTCATCTAAAATGTCTTTATTTGTGTTCCAAAGATGAATGAATGTCTTAGGTGTTTGGAACGACATGAGTAAATGATGATAATATGTTCAATTGTGGATGAACAACTCCTTTTAAATCATCAATAAAAACATGTTTAGTGGTTATATAGTAAACATATGGTATATTTCTCAGTTTGTGTTGTACCTTCACCATGGGCACGTATTCTTCAGGCGGTGCAGGCTGGATTTTACTGGACATCTCAATGACTGCCTTCACCAGCCCTGTCACATTTTCATACACCTTATCGTTGGAGCGATCCAAGTTAGCCGTTGGGGGTGGATTGATCTCCTGAGCCTGAATCTAGACACAAACATATATTTTAAAACCATGCTTGAATGAAGATTGCTATGCATATAAACAAAGGATTTAGGATGAAAGTTTGTGTTATTGAGTCCATGTTATGGGATGATGAAGTGTGAGGTTTTGTATTATGGTACAAATTTGACACTAGGTGGCAGCACAAGCAACTACTGAGATCCATCACTACCTAAAATATGAGCAGATTCAACATCAGTCTGCACGGATTGATTTGAATACAAAATATGACATGATGACAAAACAAATGGACAAAAAAATTCCCAGACCAAGAAAATATTTGCAAACTAATCACAGAATGATCCAAAGCCTCTACTAATTTGCTCTACAACAAGCACAAACAATAAAAAAAAAAAGCAAGCCGTTTTAGCATTTAATCTAAAATATACCAGTATCTATTTTTATGCAACTCATACTTGTTATTTAGATATTAGTACATTTTTTAAGGGGACCCATTATAGCCCTGTTTACAAGATGTAAAATAAGTCTCTGATGTCCCTAGAGTGTGTATGTGAAGTTTCAGCTCAAAATGCCCCACAAATAAAGTTTTATAACTCTTTGAAACAGCCCCTTTTAAGCTTTGATGTTAATTGTGCTGTTTTGGTGACTGTCGCTTTAAATTCAAATGAGATTGTGCTCCCAGCCTTCTTTTCAAAAGATGGACGGAGCTACAAATGCCTGTGTGTCAGCATAGTAGCAGATTCAAAAACAAGACGTCCTATGCTAATGAGGGAGAGATCGTCACTAATGGGTGGGGCTTTCCACCTCTGATGATGCGTACAAAGGGGGAATGTCAAGTGTTTCCACAGGCTGTTTTTATCAAGTGATTATCAAAAATAAAAGGAATAAAAAAAAAAAAAGTACAATTAAAAGCTGGTTATATTCTTACACTTTTGCCACACAACTGTATTTAAATCCCTTAAAAAGTGATATTCTCTTTATGTACTAGGACTTATTACTTACTAATACTAGTTCATTAGATACTGGAAACTATTTAATTAGTTGCAAGTATTACTTATTAGATACTAATAATTAAATCATTAGATGCTAGTACTTATTTAGTAGTAGCTAGCTAATAATTACTATTTTTTTATTACTAGTAACAAATGTAATTTTTTTGCTATTGACTTAAGGAATCTGCACCATATAGATATAAACCATTTCATTTTGATTAGTATGTATTCAAAATTATGTGTATGATATATGTATGTATTGGCACAAGTACATATTATTACCTAATATATGAATAACTAGTAAATATTCTGTTTTGACTAGAAATTATTTATTGACAGGTATCAGTTATTATTGCAAGAAACTATTTTAATCTTACAAGTCATATCTGCAATTTTTTACTTGTCTTATATTAGGACTAGTTAGAAATACAACAGTAGAATTAATTTTAAATGTTTACTAGAAACATTATAAATAAGTACTAGTTTCTAATAAATGTGTGCAGGTATCTATTTAATGGGCACTAGTAGTTAATTAATAAGTACTAGTATTATGAAACAAATAATTTTAGTTTATTACAAGTACTATTGTTTATTTAGCAGGTAAGAGTATCACATAAGTACTAGTATCTAATGATTAAGTATAGTGATCTAATAATACTACTAGGTACTAGGAACTGTTCTAGTATCTATAGAATATCCACTAGTAGAGATTTAATTAATAGTAGTACTTAACAGAAAATATACTTGTATTGAGAGAATAGTGGCACTATAGTGAAATTATAGATACTGGTATGGTTTATAGATTAAATGTTAAAACTGCTTGACAAGTGGTTATGCACAGTGATAAGATCCACACAGCGGTAGTTCAGTTTAGTGGATAATTAAGATATGATTGTAAATGATATGGTTGAGTAATGACATAGCAACTGGTTAAAGAGGGGCACAAACACAGACAGAAACATACGACTGAGTCTACAGGTGGTCTTACCCTCCAGGGCTACCAGTGCAAAAATAGTGCAACAGAAGAAGGGCAGAGGCACAGAGCAAGAGAATACAGTGCAGAGAGAGAGAGAGAGAAAGAGAGAAACAAAGAGATAAATAAATATAACTTCACATACGCATGCTGCAAGGAACAAAGAAGAAAACAGCTGGCAGTCGCAATAGTGTTCTGTGTGCAAGTCAATGTAAAATAAATATACTCAACATAATGTGTAGCATACTGATACAGAGATTTTGAAAGTAGGATGTTAATTAGTTGTAAAATAAATCTTTAAGGTGAAACGTTAAAATGTTTTTTTATGAAATAGATGCATTCTTGAGTAAAGATAAGACAATAAGGAACCAAAGTTGTCAACCCAAAACCACGGTATTTACCAAAACAGTGTGATAGATGCACCATTACACTCCTGATGTATATCTATAGATACAATTTGGCATGTCTTGACTGTGCTAACTTCAGTTTGATTTTACTCAGTATCAGTTTGCTTTACCACTGCAGTTTAGTACTGTTTAAAGCTGGATTATCAGTATAGTTGCACTGCATCTAGATGTCTAGTCTAAATGCAGTAGGGTAAACTGTCTAAACTAATGCACGAAACAAATCAACCCACAACACAGAGGCAGTGGATGCTACAGATAGAATAGTGTTCTTCAACAGTATCTGCTGCTCACTATTTGAATATAGTGGCTTTGGTGTCTCGTATAGCAAATTAAGTGACGCTAGTAGTGACATTTCTCTTGAACCAATCGGTGTAAGTCACATTTTGGTAATGGTTTTGGCTTGGATCCTCATCTTACTATGATGGTACTAAAAAAGTACTAGGTTTGGAACACAGTGGAAAAGACCCCAAAAGTGAGCAAGACCAAACCACGCTTTATAATACAGTGGAAAAGCATTTAATACTTCTTTGTCAGTGTAGAGAATCAGAGATATCTTTTTTTATTAATATCTAATATCTATAACAGTCAGCTATGTCGTTACAGTGATGCAAGTTAATCTTATAAGCTATTTAAGAACATCAACAACAACAAATTGGTATGAGTCTTTCATTAGATCACAAGAAATCTAATATAAATATGTAATTATTTAAAATGTTTTGATAAATCAAAATATGATAGGTTTCCTGCTGACTTGCTAAATGCTCATACGTTTTCATACCAATCGCATATTCTTACAAATTCATACAAAATTGCCACCTTGTAAAATTATAAAGCTTTGGCACGAGATCAGCTTCAAACCCCCCATCCAAACTTAAAATAACACCAACATGTTTGTTGGGTGTTTTTTTACAAGACCTTTAAATAAGCATTTTCTCCTGGCCAACAAACATCCAGCCACAGGTAAAAACTCACACACTCCATTCAAATGCACATGGTTTTCTAATCATATTTTCCATTCTGCTTTGCATTTCTGCTGTTGTTTGTGACCCACAGCATCAGGAAAATGTGCTGGAATGGAAACTGCCGGGGTTCTCGGTGTGCAGGGATCTTTTTTTATGAGAGACCCCGCTGAACAATTGCGTGTGTGTGTGTGTGTGTGGGTTTGTGTGTGCGTGTATTTGAAAAGAGGTTTTCAGGAATGAGGATGATTTTAATGAGGCTTGGCAAACAGCATCTGTTGGCATGCTAACTGCTCCTGAAGGCGACCCGTGAGTGCAGATGCTAATCTTACCAGCCTCTCAGAGGGTGTGTGTGTGTGTGTGTGTGTGTGTGTGTGTGCGTTGCGTGCGGTTTAAAAAAAGCACGCATTGGTTTATGTAAAGCTATAGATGCACAATGGTAATTTGAAGCTGTAAAAAAGCTACGTTTAGATAATTCTGGTACCTTGACGCCTTCATTGTAGCTCTCGGTAGGGTTGAGGGCAGAGACTCCTGCTGCGTGGCTTGGAGCTCCGGGACGAGGGGGCTTTTTAGGAGGAGCTGCATGCTCTGTGGGTGACAAGAAAGAGACAAGTCTGTAAGTCAGCCTGCACTGTAAAGTGCCAACATCAGAAAAAGACATTTTCAAGAGGTCCAAATTGATACTTTCATCCTAATTGATACTTTACAAATTTAAAAAGCATCTGCACAAAGAAGTATGTACTGTAGACTGCCATTCAAAAGTTTGAGGGCTGTTGCAATTAGCTAATCGCAGGAGGCAGCGATATGGAATAT
>CAIGQW010053747.1:12331207-12352409 GCA_903798125.1 Danio choprae
TGATTGGTGCACTGCTTTTGAATTGACAGTGTTTATTTGTATATATATAGATAGATAGCTTTTTTGTTATGTAAATGTACTTGACAGACATGTATGACCGCTATGCTCGTGTCTTGTTACTTTCACCGCCCCTCGCACATGAGTGCCACGTTTTTAAGCCTCTGTGTCGACTTAAAAGAATTGCAATATTTACACACAGTGCTGCTCATCACTGTCAATTCAAAAGCAGTGCACCAATCAGAAGAACTCGGAGGCGGAGCAAGTGTTGCAAGCTTCTGTTTACAGTAGCAACTAACAAGTGGGCATGACAACATGATTTAGACACAAAGACGCGTTCTGTGTGAATGGCCCAGAAAAACATTAAACGATATATTACATAAACAGAATTGGCACAGAACTCACCTGCCTTCCCTATAGGTTGGTAGATGTGCTGGTTTCCAGTCTGCAAAGCAAAAACACAGTTAAAAATATGCAGGAGCCAAGACAGACTGTGCCATGTGTGTTGTTGTGGTCTGGGTGGGGAGCAGCTTGGATGCCTGGCATGCCAACACACACACACATACACATCTGCCAAGACCACAGAGAATCAAAGAGGACGGCCCAATGGGACGGGATAGACATTCAAAACCACTGCAGTAGACAAACAAGCTCTAGAGCAGCTGTGAAGATCTGCTTGCAAAAATCCAGATCATCACACGCATGAAAAACACTCAAAAACTAATAGACATCTGTGCTGGTTCTGCATTAACATAACAAGTGGGAGTGCAGAGCAGATTGGGTTTCTTGAGTGTCCACTGCTGGTTGTTTCCTCACAAAAGGGCCCTTGTCCTTGGTCTCTCATCTGATTTTTTTTTTGATAGATATCCAGCTATGATAGACATTTCAGCACCTTCAAGCTTATAAAAGCCACTATGGCAAAACAAATGCACATGAAAAGATTCCATGCTGAGATTCCAATAGTCTGAGTCTACTGATAAAAATGGCTTTGTTTTGCTTTTTTTTTTCAATTAAAATGGTCATATATTGTTTTAATAGTAATAAAAAATGTCCACAAATTTGCCCATAAAAAAATAAAATAAAAAATTGTAACACTGATTATCCAAGTCTTTTTTTGCAGATGTTGTAGCTTTCTATTTAGATAAGTCTCAAAATATGATATTCAGGTCGATGATGAGTTGTCTCATTTAGGCATCCATTGTACTCCTTTTTACAAAAGCGATTATAATATAAATATTCAGAAAGCATGTTATATGCAAGTGTCTACTTCATTTTTTCCAATAACAGCATAGCATGTCATGAGACTTAGTGTAATATATCAATGTAAAAATAAAATGACACTTACTTTGGGCTATATTTATTATAATACATAAAAGAATAAGTGATCGTATTTCATTTTATTATCTTTAAAATGACCAAAAAACTAAAAAAAAAACTGTGATCCATAAAATCTGTAACAATATTTCTTGTTTTAAATATGACCAATATGCCAGTTTTTGGTATACATTTTTGGTCTAGAATAAATGGTTAAACTTTTTAATATTTTTTTTAATTAGAAAATTATTTGTATATCTTTTTAAATTTTGGACCCCCACTGTAACTATATGTTGATGTGTTTTACAGAGTAATTTCACATTTGTCAGTCTCCCACTGAAAACAATTTAAGTGAAATTCCTGTGCATGTTCAGAATTCCCCCACAGCGAGTGTTGACGCCCATATACAAAATAATTTACTGCAGATGTCCATGAGCTGGAAACACCACTATATTTAGCATGACCTGATCAGATGATTAACTCTCACTACTGTGTGCAGATATCAGCATTTTGAGCTCTTCTTGTACAGAAGGAATTGCAAAAATGCTTGCTTTTTATTAAAGTATGTTAAAAAAAAGTATGTTAAAGATAGGTAAAGACATTTTTTTAATAAACAATCCCTTTAAATGTAAATGTATGCTTTCTGAAAGTTATACCCCCATTTAATAACTGGGGTTGAAATGTTAATTTTTGTTTTCCCGTTCTCATCAATGATGCATTTGTTTTGATAAAAATACAAAATAGAGTATGTATTTATTAATATATTTTATTTCCTGCAATGGAAATGTTTCAATTTCAGTATCAGTGTCACATGATTCTACAGAAATCATTGTAACATCTCAATTTGCTGCTCATTTCTTATTATTATCATCGGTGTTGAAAGCTGATGTGCCGCTTCATTTGGTGCAAACCATATCTCAGATTCTTTAACTAACAGAATGTGCAAAAGAACAGAATTTACATTTAATAGACACCACAGCAAATGCCTTTACTGCCACTTTTGATCAGTTTAATGAATCACTGCGGAAGAAAAAGTATGAATGTCTTCCAAAACACATCTTACTGACCCCTATTTTTCAGACAGTGGTGTATTTTGAAAAAATATATATAATATAATAACTAAATTGACCCCCAAAAAAAACAACTGACAAAAAACAAACGAACAAAAAAACAATGTAAGTAAATAAAGAGAAACTCACTGGTCCCTGAAGGCTTCCATCATCACGCTCAGTGCTGCCTCTGGAACTTCTTCCATCAGGCTTCTGTCACAAACGCGCGCACACACACACGCGCACACACACACGCACACACACAGAAAAAAAGAAAGAAAGGTGGTCAAACATGATTCAAACTTCATTCAACAAATTCATTTCTGTTCTTCTACTGTGCATTGTGTTCTAAAATTATTATATTGTGCAGTTCCCATGTATTATTATAGAATTCACACCTGACCTGAACTGTCACAACAAGTAATTAGCATTTCCAAAATGACAAAAACAACACTGCACTGCCAATGTGGTCAATGAATTCATTTTCAAACTTATCCAAAAACCTCACACCTACTCATGTCTATTCCAACTCAAAAAATGACAGCAATAAATAAAAAATCTGACACAATAACAACACTCGAGCCCACAATAATTCAAGACCATCCAAAGATGAACTAACAACTGTCAAATCTGAAACACATTACCCTCCTCTTTCCATTTCTCCTAATGTACTGTACCAGTTTTCCGAAGCAGGACTTGAAGACCTGCATCCTCCTGTCTGTTCCCGTTTCTCTCTGGCGTTTCTTAAGCATGAAGCAGAAGATGGAGTGGATCTCCATTAAGCAAGCGAGAGAGTGTGTTGGATAAGTCAGAGTGTGTGTGGAGTGACTCGACTTCTGAACGTGAGACATATAAAACACACACACTGACTCACTGTTAGCCGACGAGCCTCAACTCAGCGAAGCCAAGCCCTTTTTCTGTTCGCTTTCTCCTCCTTTCTCTCTCATTCTCTACAGCTCAATGTTTTCTCTCTATCCCTCCCATTATCCCTCATGCACATTCACATATAACATCTGTGAAGAGATGAAAACTTCCTGTGATCAGTAATTTAACTTTCAGCAGATGCAGGTCAGGCTGAGTTTAGATGTCTTACGCCTCAGTGCCATACAAACCCTTCATTACTGAGGAATTCAAAAAAAAACAAAAAACTGCACCTGTATCAAACAGCCTGGATCAAAAACTCATTCATATACTCAAGGCAAAAAAAAAAAAAAAAAAAAAAAAAAAAAAGATTTAATGGGAGGCAAATACTTTTTAATCGTCTTAAGGTTTTGAAAGCAGTTGCCCTATTACTGTTTATGATCTTAAGAAGAGTAAGAGTGTTTTGTTTCTTTTGTGTCCAATATAATTAATTGTGTTCTATATTAATTAATTGTGTACTATAATGAAACACAAAGTTCCTTGAAGTAATTATGTTTTTGATGATTGATTATATGTTATTTAGATCTTATTTACACTACAAAAAATACAATTCAATTACAGAAAAGATCACCAACATGTAATGCCTTTTTCCACAATTAAATAATATCATATTTCCTGATGATATTCAATTTCCCACAAGTAATAACAAAACAAAAACAAATCAAGAACTTCTTTTGTCCATTAACATTTAGTCATTCAAGAGTGAAGAGTGTTTCTACAGGTGGCTTATCAAGCCCACTCACCTGTGTGAAGCACACTTTATACACTCACAGGCCACTTTATTAGGTACACCTGTCCAACTGCTCGTTTATGCAAATTTCTTGATTGGTTTCTTGAACATGACAACGATTTTCAACCCAATAGAGCACCTTTGGGATGTGGTGAAACAGGAGATTCGCATTATGGATGTGCAGCCGACAAATCTGCAGCAACTGCGTGATGCTATCATGTCAATATAGACCATAATTTCTGAGGAATAATTCCAGTACCTTGTTGAATCTATGCCACGAAGTATTAAGGCCATTCTGTATTAAGGCATGCAAAAGGGAGTACAATCCAGTACTAGAAAAGTGTACCTGATAAAGTGGCCGGTAAGTGTTAATGCATAGTGGAAATTTATTATTGTAAAACCCACTCACCTATGTTTAACATTTAGCATTATAATTAATCTTAATTATCTGTAAACAAAAATAATAAAAAGGGTCTATAATGAAGTCTATAAAGGCTCTAAAAAGAGTTCAGAATCAGTTTTCTTTATATTATTATTCCATAAACTGAATCTTAAACTGAGTCGTTTGTTCACAAATCTGAATCGCTTGAGTGTAAAAATTGGATAGATTTAATCACTTTTGTTGGTATATAAATATGAAATATTAAATGTGCAAGACTTAAAACAAATTGTACAAGCTACTTTACATACGGTCATTCTCAGCCACTATATGAAAAAAGAGAAGCAAGATTCTACAAATATAGCATTTCATATTGAACTGTCAAAAAAGTTGAAATGTTTAAAAAAGGATAAGCAAATAACTTGTTCCTTCAACAAGAAAACTGTGCCTTTAAAGAGCTGACATTTCAATTCAGCAGAAGTTGTTTGTGAACAAAAGTAATAGTTTAGAATAGTTCAGAAGAATGAACGTTGTTTGCTGTGGTGGAGCTCTGAATGCCCTTTTTAGTTGGTACAGGAAGCTGCGCGAGTTTTTTTCCGCGAGACAGACTGAACATAATGACACACTGAAGATACAAATGACGGAGACTGTAAGCCAAAACTTGGCATACCACAAACACACACAAATATTCTCCAGAAATAAAAAAAACATGCATATGCACACATATCACTGTAACAATAACACACTCCCAAGAGTGCAATGCCTTCTAAATCATTCCTTATTCATATACTTCACGCAGATCTTCAACAACGCAAATCATCTGAAACCTTTTTCTACACATAAATTCAGCAGGAAACCACAATCTGTGGAAACACTTATTTTTCAAACATAAAAAATGTTTTGGGATATCATACCACTGCTGTGACTATACAATGATTCACCACTAAAATGTTTTAGGAAGAAGTGAAAACTAACAGATATGTCAAAGAGCTGAGAAGAGAGGGAACGGAGATGAACGTAAGGAAGTAATGGAGGAGGTAAAGATGGAGGAATGAGTACCAGTAGTCTCTCCTCCTGCTCCAGCCAGCGCTGGTCATCCTCCATCTGCTGCTGCTGCAGAATTAACTGCTCCTCCATCAGCTGAGAGAGACCTCCACGCAGAGCCACACCATCCTGAAACACACAACACTCATGCTAAAACACACCACAACCAACAACTCACGCCACAGTCTTCTTATAGACCTCAGATTCCTTTATGTTAAAGGGGACACTTCCCCAAAAATTAAAAATTGAGTAGAATTGTAATGAATTTTCAAGAATACATGAAAGTGAAGTAATATAACATCCCTTGTCCACATTAAATAAAATGTACAAAATAAACTGTACGTTTGAAAAATATAAAACAATTTCTAATAACATTTGTGGATAAAAAATTAATGCAATCTGTGAAATAAAGATCATTATTCAGCATAATAAATTTAGGTAAAAATGTTAAATAAAATAAAATAAAAATTTGGTGTTGTTCTTATTAAAATCGGTTAAATAACACTGTATCATGCTAAATGTTCATACATTTTGAATCTCCATACATTTTGAATGATTAAAAACTTAAAACTGTAAAAACTGGTCAAATGTAATTTGGAAGAAAGTAGCGAAGCATAAATATTACGCATTACAATTTCAACTATTTAATTATAATGTGACTGCTCTAAATATGCCTGTCAAGATTTTTCAGTATACAAACACTTTTCAATACAGGACATGTAGATAATGTATTTACCAACATGAACGAACAATGAACAACACTTGTACAGAATTTATTAATCACAGTTAAAATCAAACATTAGTCAATGCAATGTGAGTTAAACTAAAAATTGACTGTATTTAACAAACATGAATAAATACTCGAATAAATGTATTGTTCATTGTTTGTTCATGTTAGTAAATATATTAACCAACATTAAATCCTACAGTATATGGCACTTCCATATATGGCATTTCAGCGTATGTCTTCAGTAAATCATGATAAACAAAGAATGACAGTCATTATTATTTTTTTATTGTTTTCTAACCTGCGGGTCAGTTGGCATTTCTGTGTGGAGTTTGCATGTTCTCCCCGTGTTCGTGTGGGTTTTATCCAGAAGCTCCAGTTTCCCCCACAGTCCAAAGACATGCGCTATAGGTGAATTGAATAAACTAAAATTGGCCGCAGTGTATGTGTGTGAATGTTTGAATAGATGATTCCCAGTACTGTGTTGCAGCTGGAAGGGCATCCGCTGTGTAAAACATATGCTGGATAAGTTGGCGGTTCATTCCGTTGTGGTGACCCCTGATCAAAAAAGGGACTAAGCCAAAGGAAAATGAATGAATGAATGTTTTCTAACCTCCATGCTGGGGTTCCACATGTGATCTTGAGCAGCTCTGCGATGGTTCCAGCTGTCATGTGGATCAAGTCCCGTCACTGTGGCCTGAGGAGGGTACAGACCACCAGGCACAGAGAGCAGGCCATGTGGGCCAGAATGCCCTGCCATCTACATTATGCCAAAAAGACACATAGCAAACCTCTTAATCATAAATAACTTTTCAAAATTAAGTTATTTACATATAGGTTTTTTTTCTGTGACACTTATTATCTACATAGACAAACACATTATATTTATAAGCCAATCAGCACTTTGAATGCACACAAGATAACCAATCAGGATCATCTCAGAGACCCAAATGAGTGAAATCCGTGTGTTAAATAACTACAAATAAGTTTATGGTTTTAAAGGCAGAGAAGAATCATCTTGTTTTGGATCGAATAATACTGCTGGCTTTTAATATAAGCAGCCTATTTTGGGCAATGGAATCTGCTATAGATAGCAATGAGAAATGGCAATAATTATGCCAATGATAATTTGTTTTGTCATTTCTCTCTGTCAGTCATTAAAGCTTAAATAAATAGTTAAATCAAAATATGTCTATGAGCAATTGGTATACAGTTATATAATAAAGAATAGTTATGGAATATGGTCCTTATATTATGCTTGTGCAATATAAATCAGCAAAGCACCAAAAAACTCTTGTTTGAATTCACACACTCATTTTGATACATACTGTTTTAAGTCCAAATGAATAAAAGTAGAATACAAAAATTGTGTTCTGGTGAAAAATATAAAAAGTGAACCAAAAAACCTTTTAAAACATGAGTCAGTCAATGTGATGATTCAGAGGCGATTTATACGATTTATGACATGAATTGAGATGTAATGATCACATTTCATATAGTCTGTGGAATATTTTCAAAGTTTCTCAAACTTTGAAACAACCTTGCATTGCGTGAAGCATTAAGAGATACAGGTCAAATAATCAACTCTGTAACTGTAACACAGTAAAAATAGCATGTTATTTCAGTCATCAGTAGAGAGAAATTACAGTATTACAAGTTCCTGCAATAATGTGATTAATTACCCACCATATTCCTACCTAAAATTAACATCTGACCTGGACAAAATATTTATGCTTAACTTGAGCAGGAAATTAATGATTTAGTTCCAAGACGGCAAGATGTAGTAGTATTATAGTAAAAGTTGTTTGATGCATCCTCTGAATCTAGTACTCAGAACATAATATAATTAATTTCATCTTCAGTATTATACTAATACAAGCACTGTACCTGGTAATGATTGTGCTGGCCCATGTGCTGAGGACTAGGGTAGAAACCTTCACTAGAACGGGGACTTGGATAACCAGGTCGACTGGGCTGTAATCACACACACACAAATATGTCAACCTACTATCACCTTTTAACCGGTCATGTTAAGATTAGGAGATGCTGTTAAAATCAGTCCACCAGACGCACACAAAATGCATTTTGTGTGGATGAAGGTTTCAGGCTGTGGAAGGAAAAATAAAAAAAATAGAAAATAAAACGCAAGCAGTTAGTTTAACGTTATCACAATGCATATGTTGTTTCTGAAATGTTACTATAGTTATAGAGTACATGGGAGTAGGACTATAGGCGGGTATTATATATATATTAGAGGGAAGGGATTGAAGAATGAATGTTGATTGACAGGAGGCGGATCCTCATCCGATTGGCTGGGATAATCCGTGCTAGGCTGTAGATGGACTGATCTACCTTATAGACACGTTCATAGAGAGAGTCGACTGACCACAGCTCCAGATGAGCAGAGGAAACAGAGGAACACAAGGACAAAAGTGACAACAAACAGCAACATAGACTAATGAAGAGAAAATGGGAGAAAAATAGGGATGTGCAGTTTATTTAGAATGGCTGTCTGAACAATCGATATGAATCAAACTCGTATATTTGACACGATGGGATTTAATGCCTTTAATGGGGGTAAAATATATACAAAACGCAATCTCCCTTAAAAAAAAAGAACTTTCTTTATTATATTAATAGTTCAAACAAAAAATGAAAATGTATGTTTTTCCTACTATAGAAGTCAATGGTTACAGGTTTTCAACTTTCTTCAAAATATCTTCTTTTGTGTTCAGAATAAAGACACTCAAATAGGTTTAGAACCAATTGAGTAAATAGTGAGTAGTTTTTTTGTTGTTGTTGTTGTTTTTTTAGGTGAACTATCCCTTTAAAAATGATGTTTTGGTGTTTAGAATGGGGGTTAGGGCCATTATATGACTGTTTTGTCTGCATTTATAAAAAATAAAGCTGGTTTTGATTCCCACGACCACACACTAGTCTATGGTAGATTAATCCTTAATTTTAGTGCATGTTAAACATCACATCTGGCACACAGTTTAGTTTACATGCATTGAAGACACACCATGCAGTAATCTTTGAACGTTAGAAGTTTTAAACTTGTTTTAGCCCTAACAATATTCTTAATCATTCCTGAAATAAAGTAGTGGTACTATTACCATGTTATGAACTAAAAGTCAGTCACAGTAAAAAGCATCATTTATGATAGATTGCTTGTTTTATCCCTAATTTGTAAGTCGCTTTAGATTACTTTAAGAATTTTGTATTGCTTTCTGTACCAAATTATATTACATAGTCTTTTGTATTTTTGTCTGGTTTTACTTTTATTTGTGATGTTGGTAATTTTGTAAGCTTACTTTATTTCATGGTTTCCAATTCTTCAAGGCACAGCATGTAATTTTCACCTCTAAAGTGTGTGTATTCACAACAAACAAAGGCATAGTTTCATGATGGGATTCATCCTATGGGACTAATGCTGAAACTATGCTCATGAATGAGTATTCAAAACATATTATCATAGTAAAATAAAGAGGAGTAAGGCTGAAAGCCGTCAAACTGAAATTTACTGAAGAGACGAGCGGACAGCGGAGCTTTTATTATGCTACAATTCACCGCATGTGGTTCTTCAGCTCGTGATCATGTGAAGAAGAAGCAGCACTATAATGCTAAATACATTTTATGGTTCTGTTATAATGCTACTCTGTTCAATCTATAAAACACAAAATATTAAAGCGTATTTGGTGTTTCCCTGTTTTCTAGAAAACCAAACCGGAAATTGAGGGTGTATGATGTCAATAGCATGACGACACACAAAATAGTATGTGTCACTAGTTAAAATAGCTTATTTCTCTGGATTTGCACATTCTTCTTAACATTTGTGATAATGTATGTACATACGTCAGCAACATATATAACACTGTTCTAGTGTTTTTGTAGATTTCACTACTTACATACTGTGCCTTTAAAATCCTTATTAAAAATACAATAGGAAAATTACTTCTGGAACCAAGAATGCTAAAAAAAAATGTATTGGAATTGCACTCTTTTAGATTAAATGTGATGTTTTCAGATTTTACCTCAAATACATAAAAACTCCTACCTTGACTACAGGCTAATCATATACAGTCTGTCCACTGTGACTGAACAAACTTGCTTTTTCCCGCAACAACTTTGAATCCACAGCTAACAATGGCATGCACCTATAAAACCTCTAGAAGAACTCCCTGCTACCAGTCCTAGCACACCTGCCTGTGTGAATCTGTAGGGTGCGTGGCTGATGCTCAGCTGTTGCATGGAGGGATAGTAGGGGTCGAAGAAAATACCAGGGGGGACCGAGGGTCTCGTCCGGGGCCCCTGGGGGAACAGCAGGGAGCAGTGCAGCGGTAACGGCTCAAGTGGCCTCTCAGTTTGTATGCTAAACTGTGGAGTGTTTTGCTGCATGTGTGCTGATGGGTTAATGATGGATTTGACACAGGGCTTCAGAGGAGACACAGACGGCTCGGTTTGGCGGAAGCAGAGGGAGATCTGGGACCCAAAGGGTTGCTGAGGAGGGCGAGAGGCAGCGGATGTGGACACAGACGGAGACAAACAGTCCATACTGAAGCTGTGCTGGAGGGGGCGTCTGCGGGAGGGCTACACATACACACAGTTGAGGTCAAAGGTTTAGATGCACCTTGCATAATCTGCTAAATGTTCATTCTTTCAACCAAATAAGGGGATCATACAAAATTGGCAAGATCTTTCCACATAAAAGATGCTTAAATAGAGTCCACAAGACAAAAAATACAAATAAATAATAACGATAATAATAACTATATATAAATATATACAAACAGTCAAGCCTGAAATTATTAATACCCCTGGCAAACTCTGACATCTAAATTATTTCTTTTATTCAACCAGCAAGTTTGTTTTTGACCAAAAATGACACATGCGTCTCCCAAAACATAAAAGACCATGTACAATCCTTGTGAAAAAAAAGAAAGTTCTCAGATTTACTTACATATGAACAAAAACGTTATATCCAAATTTGCTAGGGTTATGAATAATTTCTGGCTTGACTGTATATTTATAAAATGGTAATAGAATAACAATTTTGATAATAATAAACTATTTGTTTAGTGGTAATTGACTCTTCCAAATTCTTTTTTTTTTTTGTTTTTCAGCATTTTTGTATATTTTGAACCCTATCGAATAATCGCTGTATGCTTTAAAATCCATCGTTTCACACTGAGGACAACTGAAGAACTCATATGCACACATATGGAAAGGTGAAAACTTTTTAAATATCAGGGTAGGTGTAACTTATTTTGTCTTCTGTGAAACATGTAAGTTTCTTTAGTAGCTTCAAAAGGGCAGTAGTATAATCGATACAAATTACAAAAGAAAATTACATCTTAATTTGGTTCTATCTTAAAGGCATAGTTCATCCAAAAAAGAAAAATTACTCAATATTTACTTACCACTCTTCTGTTGAACAGAAAAGAAGATATTTTAAATCAAGCTGAAAACCTGCAACCATTGACTTCCATAGTAAGAAAAACAAAGTCAATGATTACAGGTTTCAAGCTTTCTTCAAAATAGCTTCTTTTGTGTTCAACAGAAAAAGAAACCCCAATGCTTAAACGTAAAGGGTGAAGTAAAGGGTGAGTAAATAATGACAGAATTTTCATTTTTGGGTGAACTATCTCTTTAATGCATCATTGTTTTCTACTGCAGCTTCAGTATAGGATTTCTCTTATTTCGGTAAAATAATTAATATTTATCAGACCCTGAAATATAAACTTTTGCACCTCAACTGCACATTCTGAAAGATGTGCTAAACAACACAGGAAGCAAACAGAATGGATGAGAAAAGCAGAAATGATATGGATGTTCATTAGCAGGTGTGAGCAGTAAACACAAACACACATGGGCATCTGAACAGGATGACTGACATGTCTGATTGACAGGCAACAGGGGGGTTTGAAAGTAAGAGTCTGAGGTGATTTGAGCCACACACAGAGCGACTGGAGAAATCAGGCTGGGCTATCAATCACTTTAATGTGAGCAGCACAGGATTTAAAACTCTGACAGAAAGCAGATGGAGTAACAATGTCAATCATAATGATACAATGTTGACTGTACTGGTACACACAACTGTTCAAAAGTTTGCGGACAGTGAGGTTTTTGATGTTTTTTATTTTGTTTGTTTTTTAATAAAGTCTCTTATCCTAACCAAGGACAATTATTTAGAATAATGTTGGTTTCTCAAAAATGTAATGCCTTTTGAAATACAGCAGTCTTTAGTCTAACATGATCTTTAAGAAAATATTCCAAAATGCTGATTTGGCGAAAATTCTTATCAGCTTATTAACAGGTGCATCAAATCTGGTTAATATTTTTGTGGAACCCTTTTTTTTTTTTTTTTTTTAGGATTCTTTGATGAATAATAATAAAGATAATTTGTTTTTGGTCCACTTTCTGGAAAAATAAAGACTGCACATTTTAAAAGCACATACAGCCTTGTATAAAAATAGTTTTGTCAGTATTGGCTGACACACTTGGATCAATTTGTGATGAAATACTAGATTTCTCTTGATTCTCCAAGTGATACAAGGAATCTAAATCTTTCTTTAACAGAAATATGGAAAGATTGTGACATGTCTAATTATATTTATTGTTTGCATAGCTTTTTTTCAGATGAAGAGAATAGTGAAGAAAGCATTTCTGCATATGGGAAGCATATGTAATACACAACAGGGTCCAAAAGGCTGAGACTACACTGAATGTTTGGAATTCAAAACAACCTCCTTTAAATGTTGTTTCATGTTTCGAACTTGACTGACAAACTAGCATTCTGACACCATACTGACTTGTGCATACAAAATATAAGACATTTATAACAGCTGTTTGCATTATCATCAGCATATACAACGATCATTACCACTTTTGGTTTCAGATGTTTGAACCTCATTGCTTTTCTTGTCTGGATTCTAGTCCAAATATCTTAAATCAAAAAGCATTTTCTAGACAAGCATGGTCTTGTTTTAAGAAATTAATTAATTAATTTTCTTTTCGGCTTAGTCCCTTTATTAATCTGGGGTCGCCACAGCGGATTGAACCGGCAACTTATCCAGCATATGTTTTATGCAGCGGATACCCTTCCAGCTGCAACCCATCACTGGGAAACATCCATACAAACTCATTTTAACACATAAACTACGGACAATTTAGCTTACCCAATTCACCTATAGCGCATGTCTTTGAACTGTGGGGTAAACCGGAGCACCTGGAGGAAACCCACGAGAACACGGGGAGAACATGCAAACTCCACACAGAAATGCCAACTGACCCAGCCGGGGCTCGAACCAGTGACTTTCTTGTTGTAAGGCGATTGTGCTACCCACTGCACCACCGTGATGCCCATTTTCAGAAATAATTTATCAAAATTTTAGTTTTTCTTTTAAAACAAGCAAAATAATCCGCCAATGGAGAAAGCAAAATAAACATGTTTTTTCACTTTGAAATTAGAATATTTTACTTATTCCATTGTCAGATTATTTTGCTAGTTTTTAAGGAAAACGTAATTTTGGCTAATTATGTCTGAAAACAAGACACTATTTTTTGCTTGTCTAGAAAATGCTTCTTGATTTAAGAACTTTTAGATATCTGGACTAAGGCAAAAACTCAAAGTAAGAAAATAATTTTTGCAGTGTATAACCATAACTAGAACCCTAAAATGTCTTCAATCTACAAAAAGCAGATGGAATCAGCGAATAAAAAATAAATTCACTGCATAACAACAAATGTCACAGAATTTGGCCTATTTTGTATGAATGAATGAAAAGTAGATCTGCTGCGTAATCAATTTGCAATGTAGACTAGTTTCTGTGAATATTAAACCATACAACAATATTTTAATATGAAGTCTGCATGTTGCTGAACACACACAGATCACAGACAAAGTGAATGTCTGGAACAGTACTGGCTAACTATTTAGCAATAATCAATCAGTCAATACATAAATATATTTACTCTTTGGTAGACAGAAGAAAATGCATCTCATACAATACTCCCACTTGCTGCTAAATAAAAAAAACATGTTCATACAAGACTCAAGATTTTAATAATATCCTATTCTTTTATTCTTTACACTTTTTTCAAAAACCAAAACTAAAAAAGAAGAAATAATTTAAACTAGTGAACAAGTTGGAACAAGTGGGAATACCACCACTGCTAACAAGCCACCATGTGCTGTAGTGACAAATGGCGACAAGCTGTTAACCCTGGTAATAAATCCAACCAAAACAAGTTGCCATAAAACGGAAAAATGCGAAAAACACCTGAACAACACAATGACTGCTCTTTTATTCTTCAAAAAAATACATTTGATTAGAAATCAGCTGATTAAAAGGGCATGTTTCACCCCCAAAATTACATTTTGTAATCATTTACTCACCATCTGCTTCCATAATGTTTTGTTTTTAAAAGGATGTCAGTGGCTACCAGTGTCCAACAGAATAAAAAATTGTAAACGTTTGGAAGCACTTGAGAGTGAGTAAAAATGGAAAACAATGTTTGTTTTTGGGTTTACTTTCCCTTTATTAATAGCAATGAGCAGTTACTGTACTTACTTTGGGTGGTGCTTCATCTGATCCTCCAGAGTCCCAGGACACGGGAACTTGTCTCCTCATCTCCATACGGCTGCGCTCCTCCTGCTGAGCTTTCTCCTCCGCGAGGATCGTACTGCACAAAAAGCCATGTAAAACTCGATCAAACAACAACATCCTTCCACCTAGACCTCAATACATATCCTTGAGACCGTATCCTTTCCACGAGTGAAATGAATGACTGCAAATTTTTGCTTTTATTCCTATGAAGGAGTACAAGTTCATGAGTTCAAATTTATGTAAGTGGCTGACAGGTGGAGTCACTGTACCGCCCACAGTAAGTCAGTGTAAAATACCAGCCTACACAGCTGACTACCAGGAAAAATGAAGCAGTGCGGATTCATACCTGAAACACTCTGCAAACTATTTCCCAATCCAATACGTCATGGTTCAAGTGAAGATGAAAAAAGTAGACAATGGGGAAAAGAGCACGATTACTTGTCTAAACCTCATCCTTTCTTATGCAGAAACGAGAAATCACATGATTTTATGCTTATGAGAATGAAAAGAGATGCATTTAAATACAGAGATTTTACAGATCCTCTATTATGTATTATGTTTATTATATGCTGCCTTAGGGTGCATAAATACTTTCTTTCCAAAGATTGAGATAAACAGAAGTATAATTAAAAATTTATAGAAATACTATATATTATATATATATTTTATATATTTATACTATAAATTTATAGGATTTTATTTTATTTTAAGGATGCATGAAATTGAGCAAAGGTAACAGTGAAAATATTTTGTTTTCTAAAATGTTTCTAAAGCAGCATATCAGCACATTAGAATGATTTCTGAAGGATCACATGACAATGAAGACTTGAAGACTTCAGACATTTTAAAATGTATCAATAATGTACAATAAATGGTCAGCAATGGGAGTTAAATCTGTCCTCAAGAAAATTACTTTAAAAACAATAAAGAATAAATAATAAAAACAAATAATTTTAAATAGCTGATTAATGGATAATCTGATCAATGTTGATAATAAATAACAATATTCTTAACAAGGGTTAAAAATGTCTCAAATTAAAGGGACGGAAAAGAATTTTCTTCTGAATGTTCATTAAAAATAATCAATCTTAAAAGTGAAAATGTTAAGCTTAAAAGCTCCTGATAATCAGTTGTTTAAGGAAAAAATCTGGCAACACACAAAATAATTTCAAAAACAAAAATAGCTAAAACAAACAATAAAACCAACACATTTTTTTATCGTCAAAACAACTTGAAGATATTCTATCCCGAAATGTAATAATTTTAGCACATTTTTGTACAGATATATGCATTTCTGTTATTCACAAGACACGTCTTTTCAGAAATATTTTTAAAAACCAAACTTCTGAATGGTGATGCATTATCAGGGTGGGGACAGTTCATGTTAGACCCCAATTTAGACACAATCACGCTTCGGTACAGCACCAAAAACAGTTTCAGTGAGTTAATACAAGGACGGAAATGTTAGTAATGACTTTAAAACTCAGTAGACAGTCTTTCTAGCATGTATAGAGAAGCTCGTACCTGTCGTCAGTGAAGTTTCAGAGGCGGCTAAAGAAACACAAGAGGTGCGAAAGCCTGGAGAATGTAAGTCTTATTGGTGAGAGAATGCAAGCTGACTGAGAGTGGACTATTTGTGGAAACTCTATTATCTCTGTGAGAGAGATAGAGAGAGAGATGGAGGATAAACAGAACGGACACCTGTTGTGTTCAATCCAGACCTGCTGAGCTTCTACATGCACGCGCGCACGCACACGCACACGCACACACACACACACACACACACACACACACACACACACACACACACACACACACACACACACACACACACACACACACACACACGACTGCTGCTGAGCTCTCAAAAAAAGGTAAAAACCACAGATCAATTGCACAAAGCAGATAAAATGTGTGATGGGAAATTTGGGCTCATTAACTTTTGAAGACACAGATATTATTAAAAAATAGCATTCCATGAACAGATCAGTATTTATAGTAAACAATAACAGAAACATTACTTAAATAGATAAATAAATAAATCCCTGTTCATTTTAATACTTGTATTTAAAAAAAGGTGTCATAACAGTATTCTTAACAAATTAACAAAACAAAAATAGTTTTTTTAACGTAATGAAAAATGTTGTATGATAAGTTTGCTTTCAAAACGTTTTTTCTGACTGAAAACCTTTTATGTGACCCTGGGCATAAATGTCAATTTTTGCAAACTGAGATTTATATATCATCTGAATAAATAAGCTTTCCATTGACTGCATGATTTGTTAGAATAGAATTTTATCTGGCTGATATACAACTATTAAAAATCTAAATATATATATAAAAAAAAAAAACAAACATCACATTTAAAGTCGTCCAAATTAAGTATTTAGCAATACATATTACTACTCAAATAATATATTTGATATTATTTGAAATATTTAAAGAAGAGAATATACAAAATGTCATCATAGAACATTATCTTTACTTAACTATCTAATACAAATGGACAAAATTGACCCATACAACGTAGTTTTGGATATCCCCATGAATAGACAACTCCAGGTTAACATACAGTGAAAAAATAATATTGTGATATAAATATATAACATTTATAAAACATATATGAAATTAACTCCAAAATGCATTATTATATGCATGGAATTAATTTCTTAAAAAATGTAAATGTCAAGAAACTTAACTAAACAAAACTAAATTTGACATAGAACTTCTCTTAAAATCTCTAATAAATAACATTCATCTTATGTAAATTGTAAACTGTATTCTATCCCATGATAAGTTTGGAGTTAACCGCTGTTAAACTTGACCATAGAGTCACAGACAGACTCAAACCAGTCCATCATCCTCTGACAGACTGACCGCTCGCTCTCACCATCATTATTCAAGTCTAACGCTGACCTTTACTGGCCTTTTACACTCCATACTGATCTCTCTGTTCAAAGAATGTGACCAACATTCAGCACTTCTACCGCTACAGTCTGACTGTTTAAACTACTGAGCCTGATGGCAAACATAATGATTAATTCCTTGATTTGTTTGGACAAGAAAATCTTTTAGCAATTGTTGACAAAATCTTCCGAGGAAACAGACAATGGACTTTATAGAGCCTAGGCATCCTGTGCGTCAAACCCATGTGACTTCATAGCATTTCCTAATCCTAGCTTCAGTCATCACTATAACACTGAGAGATATTTCTTCTCTTTCTAAGGTAGAGTCTTTATTTATCTGTTGTATTAAAATGAATAATAATTAAAAACTATCCACACTGCCTTTCAGATTACAGCATGAATCCACCAATCGTTGGTTCTAGCTAATTTCCTTATCAAACATGACAGGAAATTGACTAAACCTCAAATATTGTGCAAATATTTACATGGTTTCCTGGAAACAGACTTGCTACAATTGAATTCCCAGCTAAATGAATGAGGGCAAGGGGGAATATTTTTCCCTACATATCAGGGGTGTGAAATATCAACAAAAAAGATGATATCTTGAGGGACATTTACTTATTTATTTACTTATTTATTTACTTTTTTGTTGATGCATTATTTCTTTTACACATTTTTTTATTTATTTACTTATACATTATTTTATTTACTCATGTATTAATTAATTTACCTATTTACTTACTACACTGTTAAAAATGTTGACACAACATGAAGGAATTAAGTTAGCTCATTATTTTTTACAAATGTAAAAAAGTGGATTGAACATAAAACAATTGAGTTGTCAAGAATAAAAAAAAAACAAGCTCAAGAATTGTGTTGTTTCAGCTCATTTTAAATAAGTAGTTTGAACAAAAAGCAAACGTAATTTTTATCAGTCTACTTATTTACTTATTGATTTGCTTGTTTACTATATTAGGCTGGTGAATTTTAAGCTGATAACTTGAACAGTTTTGGAATGACTAGGTGGTGGTAAGCAACATGCATTAAAATTTGCAAAAGCTCCCCAAACAAGCAGAAGATGCATACAACATGCGGTCTTCTCCCCTGAAACAAAACACATATGGTGCTGACAATGCAGAGATTTACCACTGGATAACTTTATCAGCATATCTTTTCCATATTCATATTCTGGTCTGTGATTAACTTTTAAGTCCTTAAAGAAGTGGGCAGCACGGTGGCGCAGTGGGTAGCACAATCGCCTCACAGCAAGAAGGTCGCTGGTTCGAGCCCCGGCTGGGTCATTTGGCGTTTCTGTGTGGTTTGCATGTTCTCCCCGTGTTTGCGTGGGTTTCCTCCGGGTGCTCCGGTTTCCCCCACAAGTCCAAAGACATGCAGTACAGGTGAATTGGGTAAGCTAAATTGTCCGTAGTGTATAAGTGTGAATGGGTGTGTGTAGATGTTTCCCAGTGATGGGTTGCAGCTGGAAGGGCATGCGCTGCGTAAAAAATATGTTGGATAAGTTGGCGGTTCATTCCGCTGTGGCGACCCCAGATTAATAAAGGGACTAAGCCGAAAACAAAATGAATGAATGAATGTTTAAAGAAGTAGTTGACCCAAGTAGTTTACACCCAAAATGCAAATTCTGCCATTAATTACTCACTCTCATGTTGTTTATGTTGTTTCAATCCTCTGAGACCTTTGTTCATCTTCGAACCACAAATTAAGATATGAATAGATGAATTAAGATTTTAGATGAAATCTGAGTTCTCTCATCCTCCATAGACAGTGACAGTCCAGAGATGTTCAAAGTGCAGAAAAGGAACCAAAAACTTTGTTAAAACATTCCATGTGATGTCAGTGGTTCAATAGAAAGCTTCAAGAACACTAATTGTTCCTGGAGCTTCATATAATTACGGTTAAACCACTGACATCAAAAAGAATGCTTTGCAAATGGTTTTGACTCCTTTTCTGGACATTAAACTTCTCAGGACTGTTACTGTCTATGGAGGAAGAGAGAGAGCTCTCAGATTTCATATAAAAAATATGAATTTGTGTTCTGAAAATGAACAAAAGTCTCTGGCATTTGGACTGACATAATTAATAACAGAATTTAATTAAAAGTTTCCTTTAAATAAAATGTTATAGGCTGCAGGGTGGCGCAGTGAGTAGCACGATCGCCTCACAGCAAGAAGGTCGCTGGTTCGAGCCTCAGCTGGGTCAGTTGGCATTTCTGTGTGGAGTTTGCATGTTCTCCCCGTGTTTGCGTGGGTTTCCTCCGGATGCTCCGGTTTCCCCCACAGTCCAAAGACATGCTGTACAGGTGAATTGGATAGGCTAAATTGTCCGTAGTGTATGTTGTTTCCCAGAGATGGGTTGCAGCTGGAAGCGCATCCGCTACGTAAAACATATGCTGGATAAGTTGGCGGTTCATTCCACTGTGGCGACCCCAGATTAATAAAGGGACTAAGCCGAAAAGAAAATAAATGAATAAAATGTTATATTTTTCTTAAGTGTAAAAATATTTTGCCAAAAACTTGAATTTTAGAAACAAACAAAAAAAGTGAATATGACTAATTTAGAAATGAACAAGTGACCGACTTAATGCTATTAACTTAAAAATATTCTTTGCTAAAATATCAAATAAAGTTCAAATGTAATTCGCTATTTGTTAAACAGTTCAAATGAAATCATATCGCACTTCACATCACATTCATATGCTGGCATTTGATAACGGCACTCTTGCTGGAGCGGTATTACTTACATAATATCTTAAAAATGATATAAAGATATTTGTTTTCTTGGATGGAATTACAGGGTCATTCTAGCTGCATTCCAACAGGCTTCATCAAACAGTGAATGCATTCGAATTTTTGTTTTTTTCAAAGTGTCATATGATATTGAAAACTCACACATTCTTAAAACAACAATTATTGTATATTGTAAACATTATTAACACTATACATATGTTTACAATTTCACTTAACTATAACCTAACAAGTAATTCATGTAGAAATTCAAGTTGCACTGTGGCATCAAAAAAGCAGAGATTTACCACTGGATAACTTTATCCGCATATCTTTTCCATATTCATATTCTGGTCTGTGATTAACTTTTAAGTCTTTAAAGAAGTGGGCAGCACGGTGGCGCAGTGGGTAGCACAATCGCCTCACAGCAAGAAGGTCGCTGGTTCGAGCCCCGGCTGGGTCATTTGGCTCTGGGATATTTGTGTTTAACTTGAGGTCTTGGAAATATGTTCGGCTGTCAAATTTGTTTTTGTATCAACTTGGATGTTTTTGCTGAAGGCAGAAAAGATTCCTCAGATTATTAGGGAATCAGGTGTTTGACAGGCTGTTGGAATACACCTCTTTTTTTTCCTCTCCTTAAGCATTTATGGGAACTGGTGGCATGTGTGGACAAGATCTGACATTTAGGTACGTAATACTATTGCATGATGAAGGACGCAGATACTGTTTATGTAAGTGTGTGTGTGTGTGTGTGTGTGTGTGTGTGTGTGTGTGTGTGTGTG
>CAIGQW010053747.1:12361724-12375665 GCA_903798125.1 Danio choprae
TGTGGCGATGTCATTGTCCCATGAATATTTCCTACTTGTTGTCAAACAATTTAATCGTGACTTAACATTAAAATAGCTATCATAGCTATCATAACAATATTTACAAGTTAGGACCATTGTTATAGTTTACGTCCCTCAAAATCTACTAAAAGTCATTTATACCGGACATATGTAGATCCCTTGATGGACATCTCCAAACTGTCCTTCTCCTATACAGCGTCCCAGCTCGATTCGGTCTCTCTGGATCTCATAATCCCGGGCTGAAAGACAACAGATCCACAGTCAATAAACACTTAAAAGTACCAATTTATACACTATATTATCATCAAAGGCCACTTTCAAAAAAAAAAATAATAATAATTACACCATGCAATTCTTCAGACAGTCTCAATCTGTTCATATAAATTTCAAACAATAAATTCCATCCAATACATGCCGTTACAACCCAATTACGAAACAAAGAGGCATACAAGACTCAGTGAAGAAAATATACCAAAGTTCATTCATCAATAATAGCGAATCAAACATCACTGAACAAGACCTTTGAACAACCACGTGGGAAAAGTGTCAAAGCCAGTTCAGAGCACCTTCAAGGTGTCAGTTAAAACTTCATATAAAAAACAAAAACAATGATTCGTGTAAAATAAAGAAAATGTAATTAAAAAGGTCAGTAACATCAGATTCTACCACAAGAAACACAAACAGGCAAAGCAAAAGCACACAAACACACAAGGCCCACCGTCACACATGAAGTCTCAAGCATATGGAGGACACGAAAACAGCAGGAGAAACAGCTTTACCTTCATCTAGTCCATAATATTCTGTCGTGCCGATAACGAGAGAAAACAAAGTGGCAAATATAACACTCGATAACACTGAGGTCACTATTGATTCTTATTTATTTCCTTTTATTAAGTGAATTCCAGTGAATGAAAGCAATGTTTAACAAACCCCAACACAAAGTTTCCTGTTTAAGGACTGGTGGTTTTTACCAAACATTGAACACCATTAATAACTGATCATAACAGAGCAGCAAATTATGTTTTATATGTGGATATAGTTCAAATGTAATTCATTCCTTAAATGTCTGAACATTCTGAAATCATGATGACTCGCTGCGCTGTTATGATCAGTTATTCATAGTGTTCAATGTTTAATTATGATTAATTGAATTATCATCAGTGTTTAAAACTACTTTCTGCTTAACCTTTTCTTGTAGAAATCATTAAACATTTTAAACAGCTCAATTGTTTTCTAACATATTTAAACTATTTCATGCAAAATCAGCACATTAACATAATGTTTGAAAATCATATGATGCTGAAGACTGATGTAATGATCCTGGAAAACCACATTGGAATCTGAATGACAGGAATAAAATTCACATTTTGAATCTGAAGAAAGCTATTAAATTAAAATACAATTTCATAATATTATCACTGATTTTCTTCTTCTTTTTTGTTTCAAATAAATGCAGCCCTGATGAGCCAAAGAGACTTCCTTCAAAACCATACAAAAAAGTCTATGTATAAAATGCAACAACATAAAATTTAATATCAAATTAATACATTAATAAATTAATTAAATTATTATAATATTATTATTATTTTATATATAAAATAAATGCTGGTAACATTTTACAATAAGGCTGTATTAGTTAACGTATTTACTAACATGAACAAACAGTGAATAATACATTTATTACAGTATTTATTTATCTTTGTTAATGTTAGTTAATAAATATAAAACTATTTATTGTTAACTCAGTGCATTAACCAATGAATTTGAATTTTATTAATGCATTAGTAAAGGCTGAACTATGATTATTAATAAATGCTGTGTTATTATTAGTTTATGACATATTAGTAAATACATTAAATAAATTAACTAATGGAAACTTATTGTAAATTGTGACCAAAAAAAACAAACTTAAAAATAAGTTCAATATAAAAGGATATTTTCAGGTTAAAATAATGCAACAATATAAATATACATTAAATACACACGAGACAGATAAATGTCCTCCAAAAATGGGTGCAATACTAGTAAAACTTCTCAGATTAAACTTCCAATATTTCATATATATATATATATAAATAATTCCCACAAATTTAGCTCCATGACAAAATTAAATGTGTGTTCCATTTATAAAACATACATTTATCATCATATCCATTTCAGTGTCTTTCCCTAGCGTCCAATAAGCGTCCAGTTTCAGTCAATACATGGAATCAGCTCTATTCTTATAAGACAAGTTGCTCTATTCAGGCCCACAGTGAGCAGATGATGTTTGACTGAGACTCAAGCGCACAGGAAGAAAGAGACAAAACTGAACGCCGCGTTATTCTTGAGTTCAGTTTCAGAGCTGAACGAACAGCTAAGCAGAAAGCGACACCGACTCAAGCAGCTATAAATGTCTCAAGAGCTTCTGCATCTGTGAAGCCAAACAGTGGGTGCAAAAGTCACGGAGATAATAGGAAGATCAGCACTTTCCAGAAAATAAGTTAAACCATGACAAAGTTGCAGTGTTAAGAGGGGGGAAAAAGTTATGTCGAATTTTTGAATTGAATTCAGAAATAATGAGGAGAATAAATAAAATTAAATGTCTGCAAATATTATAAATATGTATTTTAGTTCATACTCAACCAATCCTTATGTATTCAACAGTATTATAAATATCTAAAAGGAGATAAAAATGGTAATATGGTACATACAGGAAATATAACCGAACAAATTATAGTCATAATAATAATATAATAAATTATAGAAATATGGCTATTAAAAAGTAAAAAAAAAATCTTGTCAGCTTTAAAATGCCAAGAATTACATTAAAAAAAATTATAATACAATAAACATGTATTATAATTAAAGTCATACATTTAAGCTTTTTGATGACATTTTGATATAAAATGATAAAACAAAAATGATTTCATATTTTGTAATGTGTTAACTGCATTATATGTAGAAGTTACTTTTATTACTAATAAATAAAACGGCATATATATTTAAAAAAATGTTTTGACCAAATCTAGTCAATTTAATTTAGAATGAATTGTTAGAAATTAATATTATTATTTTTTTAAAGCATGTATTCTGTACAATGTCTACTTTCCTCTGGGAAAACAGGTAGAGCAATTTATATTGTTTAAAAACTCAATAAAAATATATAAAATTAAAACAATCTCTTTGAAATATTCACAGAATACCATCCTGGATTTCATACACTAGTTATAAATTATTTATGAATATGAAAGCAGAAAACTAATTGATTTAATTTAACTGATTTAAATGAGTTTTGGAGTGTATTTTGAAGCCAGGTCAAACCTGAACCTGTGATACTCACTGGAAGGCATGGTGTAAGTGTCCTCTTCGTCTATGATCTCAGCGTAGTCGTCTGTTTCTGAAAAGGGAAAACAGTATTTTAAGTCCAAGCGCAGCAGGACCAGCTAAAAACAGCCCTTCCAAAAGCAGAAACAAGTCTAGTCGTATTCGGCACATCACACACTGCTGGCCCACGACACACACCGTCTCCTTCCCCATTAACACAGCGGTGCTAAGATTAAACGTTTCGGGTGTGTGTATTCAGAGGAGCTAGAATGGGCTTCGATCAAATCTGCACAGCTGTGATTTCGGAGTGCGTTTAAAGAGCGAGTACATCTGGCCAAAAGAGGGAACTTTCTTTCCAAATCACTGCTGTCATTGGGGAAAAACAGATGAAGTCATGGGTAAACTGACAGATATTGTGTTCTGCGCTGTCCAAAGATTTATAGGGTAAAAAGGCTATAAGAATGAACAGTTTCCAAAACACCTTCCCAGTTAATACATTAAGTAATGCAAGCATTTATTTGTATTAAATGTTTTCTAAAATATCACGGGTAAATATGCAAAGGAGTCATTGTTTATCTACATATACGTTTTTGTTTTGCATACATTCATAGCTCAAAAATGTTGTTTTTTGTTTAGTTTTTGGACAAAGTCAAAATGTTTTTACAGACAGGATTTTGGCACTCTCTTTTTAATCACTAAATAATTTAGATAAGACTACAAACAGAATGGATTTTTTATTTTATTTTATCAAGCAAATTCCTGTATGTTAGCACATCCCTCTGCAAAGACCTTCAGAATACAGTTATGAATAAAACCATTTGCTGTAGGTAAGTGCTGTTGAAGTGAAAATGTTTCTCGGTGCAAAAGAAAAGACTCTTTTTTTGAAGAAAAAGGCTTAAAAATATGTATTGACACAAATTGACTGAAAAAAATTAAAATAAATTCTTGGAAAAACCCAAAACCTCAAATATAACAGGTGCAAGAAAAACAGTTTTAGCCTGCAGTGTCTTGCCTTAAGGAAAAATTGTTTTATATATTCACTACACGGCAATGCAGAAAAAGTCAACAGCTTTTGACAGCTCATACTGACAGTTAGTGGAGTCCCATGAGTCGATTATAAGAGAAAGGGATGTGTGTTTTCAGTAGATAACGTCTGCAACATTTTTACCACATCATAACAGCAACAAATTCCATTGTAAGCGATTGCAGTGAGAGATCACACATACGCCTAGGTATTTTGTTTTTCTGGAGTTCACACAAATGTAGTGGTTCACTTGAACTTGGAGGAGCAAAGCATTTAGGTTTTTTTGTTTTGTTTGGGAGCTCAAAGCAACTGTTTAGGAGTTCAGCTAAAGCAAGAAGGATTGACAATATAGCTATAAATAAGTTATATATAAATAAAATATATAACTTCAAAACAATATTAAATGTCTATCCATCTATATGTAATGTTTGCATTATGTTCATTTCCTTTGTACTTGTTTAATTATAATATCAAAAATAATAAAATTGCATCTTGGTAAGATATATTAAAATGTTTGTATTTTATGTGTATGCAGTATGAAGTAGGCAGCTTCTGACTTGGGAAGCAGTTATTATTTTGTTTACCGGTGTCTTGTTTGATACTCATCATCGTGTGTTTATGTGCCCTCGGTTCTTTCAATTCAGCACTGACAGTAAATAGGAAACTTATATGCCCATTAGAATCATTGAACCATTAACATTATTACATTTTACTGCCAACAAAATGAATACATTATTTAGAATCATATATCGTGAATGTGAATATTCAATATCTCGGCCTGCTTAACAGCAATAAGACACATTAAAACTGGACTTTACCATCCCCACCAATATCATCTGTGGATCCAATCAGCATGCAAAAGATTGAAAGAGAGAAAAAGAGAGAGAGTATTAGAGTACTGCATTTATCAGACAGAAGTCAGTACTGAAGGGAGAAAGCGGAATGAAAGACCAGTTCATGTTTGTTACAACATTCAATAAAATAAAGCCCCAAACCATTATTAGCAATAAAAAGATATTGAAAAATGCATCTCAATTCTTTACATTACAGTTAATTCACATGCACAATCATGGTGGGAACTTACTGATGCTTTCTGTTTTACATTAAAAATATTTTCTAACCTCCACACTATTTTTTATAAAGACCTTATTTAGGATGATGCATTCAGAATTTGTATACTATTTCCATTTGGCTTTTTGTTTAACAATACACTTCAAATATTAAATAACTATTACAATTACTCAAAATAACTTAATTTTTGACTTAATTAACTTAAAGTTTTCTTTACATATATCCCCAATATTAGTGAGAAAGGTTATTAAAATAATACACAAAAAAATCACATACAATTTGAGAATTACCAGTATTAACCACAATGGAGTTAATAAAATCTAATTTCTCTGAATTTAAAACTAATCAGTCCAAATTTTTGAAACCTACATGGAACTTTTTTAGCAAATAATTTCTAACAACATCAAAACAAAATAGATTGACTTTCTTTGTAGGGAACACTCAACCCTGCAATTTATATTAGTCGTACACATTAACAATACAGAGTTAGGGTAGAAGGGTGACAGTAATTTGCCAGCATTTGAGCAACAAAACATACACAAACATATATTGTCGATAAAAACAGCTCAAAATTGATTTCCAAGACTTTTTAGAAAAACAAATCTGAGCTTTACACATGAAATTAGGTATGGATTAAGTTGATTATCCACAAGAATGCAAGGGCACAACACAACCGTGAACAAGCCTACCTGAGATGGAAATGGCTTTGGCGCGGACTCCTTGCAACCGCTTCTCATGGTTTGCTGATCTGTGTGACAGAGGTTGAAGAAGATGAATGGTGTACATTTTCAATCAAACTTAATCACAGCGTGACCTTTTCCACAGTGATCTGTGCTGAATCCACTGAGCTGCTCTGTTCCATTAGTGTGTGTGTGTGGGGAGACATAACAGATGGGCACCACCACAGTCACCTTAATGAAAGCTGGGCTGCGGGTCACATTAGCTGAGGGTAAACTGACAGATTCCACATGTCTGAGCCAAAGAGGGCAAAGGGTGTCAAACAGAAATTGACTGTCCCTAAAGAAAAACTTATGTAAAAACGGCATATATTTTAGGGTAAAGTTTCAGGAACTTACTTTGGTGCTTTTGGGATTGATGGAAGTGCTCTCTCTCCTTCTGTTGACAAACATAAAGAAATAAACATTACAACTAAACTTTCACCTTTTAATTTTCAATTAGATTATTTCATCATTTGAGGTGATGTGTGTAATAGTAGCAGGGTTTACATCCTAATGTGAAGCGATTCTTGTCAAAGTGCGAATTAGGTGTGTTTCTATCAAGTTATTAGAGCTTTTGAATGAAGTATTGGTAACCTAGTAACCAGTGTTGGTGGTAACGCATTACAAGTAACAAGTTACATAATAATATTACTTTTTAATATTATTACTTGATTATTACGCATTACTTGAGTTACACACTCCACTATGATGGAAGTATTCTCATTATTTTGAACGCATGGAAGAAGAGGAAAACTGGATTGTCTCAATGGACAGTGATTTTACTTCACTAATAAGACAAAAGTTCAAAAGTAGCAAACGCATTGCTTTAAAGTTTCATTAATCTGTATATACGCCATGTATAGCTCTGGGGTCAGCAAGTTCTCAGAAGATAACATTATCCTACATTATTATTATATTTTTTTTTAAAGGTAAATGAAGGTTATACAGTGCATTGTTAATAGCAAATAATAAAAGAAAAACCTGCCAGTTCTGAAAGAGATCAAGCCACAGCAAAGGTAACGCAAAAGTAACTCAAAAGTTATGTAACACATTACTTAACATAAAAAGTAACTAAGTAACTCAACTAAGTTACTTTTTTGAGAAACAAAGCTAGCATAATGGAGACAGTTGATTATTCATGCACATTGTAAAAAAACAATCACACAATCAATTTGTGTTGGGACAACATTAAGGAATAAATGTTTTTTTTTTCAAATATAAGTGGACTGAACAAAACAATAAATTTGTCACAAAAAAAGCTCAAGAATTGTGTTGATTTTATATAAGTAGTTTGAACAAGCAGCAAACGTCATTTTTTGAGTGTAGGCGTAATGTTCGCTACATCAGTTTATTCAGAAAATGTGTTTTCATGTTCCATTATTTGCATTAATAATTTTTTGCACAAGTCCAAAACCACCTTAAGCGACCGTAAAAACCTTTTTGCAAATGAAGAGATTTTTCCAACACTTATTCTCACGTGGTACTTCAAAACATGCATTAAAACAGGGTGAAGGAAACCCAGCTAGTGAGTGCATTTACATGGACCTTCTTAACCTGATAAAGCTTAATAAGTGGACAATGCACATACTCATGTAAATATCTAAAGTCATAAACAGCTTAAGCATAAACCAGCAGATTTTTGACACTTATGCTGATATCCCCAGTATGTAAATGATATTAACGTGATTTCTGTGTTTACAGAAGTGTGTATGCGATATGTGAGAGGAACACTTCTTTATTGTGGATTTAAACACATCCAGACAGAGCAAACGTTTTGCAGTAAGGGAGACTTTTTTGACACAAAGAATTATACAAATGTTTCCTCATCACCTCGAGCAGCCGAAGCAGAAGTGCTACAATCAAAGTGCTGCATATTGTAAGGATTATATACGAGCATAAGTTTATTCTTATTGATCTTTTAATGATTAATTTCACATGGCAACTGAGATGATAAATAAAATACTGAAAGTTATTTCATTTTGATGTCACTATCTGGAAATAAACAGTTTTATTAATGAAGTCTTGCAAACACAATTTACTCACAACGCCAGATTTTTGTTTTGCATGTAAAATGGGACAAAATATGATTTAAATAAATACGTTTTTGTACATTTTCAGCACAGTGGTGTGCATGTAAACATGCTCAGTGACAGTCGGTGGCTGTGTGCAAGAGATTCAGAATCTGACTTGCATGTAAAATCTAAGCTGTGACTTGACAATATTATATCTGATATTTTTATTTTGTATAGTAGAAATTCTGAATACCAGCTAACGTGAAAAAGTTAAAAAACTGTAGACAAACCGGCTGGGTTATGATGGCCACCTATCTGTGCATCATTTATTTTGTCTAATAGTAAGGTACATTTACTTATATTTGATTTCACTTAATTTTTAGCAGATTAGGAAAATATGTCATTTTGCACATGGAAAAAACACTTTATAATGAGTTCAGCTGTTTATAATCAGTTCATGTTAGCATAAGTTAATTAAAAATATTTACTAAAACATTTTTTTAATGCGTTTTAATTTAAATGCGTTTGTTGAAATTTACATAGGATTATTAAATGCTTAATTTTTTCATTTTTACTAATACTCATTTCTTAGTAAATCAGGCTGCATACATTTCAGCAGTGACGTTTATATTACACTGAACTGAACTAAACTAAACTGAACTTCATCTGTGAAAACTGGACTGAAACGGTTTCAGTTTACTAGAACTATCTATGTTAAGCTGCTTTGACACAATCCACATTGCAAAAGCGCTACAGAAATAAAGATGAATTGAACTGAATTGAATTCAGCAGTTGTGTATATGTTGTGTGTGCTTGTGTTCTCACCTTTCTGTACACGGACAATAAATGATGAGGAACTTCCACTAACAAGTCTACAGTAACCGTCAATGAGATCAGCCATGTTCTCTGCTGTGTTCAGTGTAGTAGTTGTTACCGTCAGAGGCTGAGAAAAGTACAAGAAACACACAAGGTCCAAAACTGTACCATATTCATATACAAAAATCTAAATAACACACTAAAAAACAAGTGTTTATTACCTCAGGTGCTCCAGCCACATCTAACAGCAGCATGCCCTTCCTCTCCCGCTCCTCAAACTGGATAGTCTGCACTTGAGTGAAGTTGGCAAGGTGTGTTGGCTACACAAAAACAGACAAACACTTCAGAAACACTGACTTTCAGCTCATTTCTCCATCCATCAGACTGTGCAGTACTTACATTTGAGCCTTTGTCTGTCAAATAACTGATTCCCTCCTCAGGCCCAATGGCGAGCTCCACTGATATCACCCAACTCGACTGTCACACAAAATCACACACAATCAACTCAAACACTTTATAGAAACACAGTTATTCATCTTACAGCCAACAGGGGGCACCGCAGATCAAGTCAGAGACTATGCAAAAAGAGTTATTTTACATGCAAATGTGTTCAAATCTAAATTCAACTCACCCCGAGAGCACATTTAAAACACTCCTTATCAAATCTGTATATAGGCGACAGGATCTCAAAGAACTTGAGCATACACTGCTCGTTGTTCAGATTGGCAAACTGCTTAAATGTCTGTTGGATCAGTTTCCTCAAGGATTTAGCCTGAAAAGATGAAACACAATGACATAGCAAATTAGGCTATTAGTTACAATCTCAAAGGTGACGACTGTGATTTATCACATACTTTATAAGTTGTAATTTATTTTACAGTGTCAATTATAAGCCATATGTAAGATGACTTGGGGTTCAACTAAAAACCTTTTTTTGCATTTTGGCCACTCGTTTAGACAATCATTTTGCCTCCTGTTGTTTGGGGGGCTGAAAACTTAAAGTTTTATAAATGGCTTTCAAAGCGCACTGTTTCAAAAATGAAACCATTATAAGTGGGGTTTCGCCCACTGTCAATGTGCATTTTTAAATATTGCAAGAGAAAAGGGATGGAAACGCCCTTAAATCTTTAAAATCACAAAAATTTAATACATGCAAATAATGAGAGATTATCGCAGAGAACATTACACCCATCTGACTAATCAGCTGTCTCTGTTATGCTTGCCTTGTTTACAGTTGGTTACCAAGTTACCAATACAGACACTCTAACATTTTGATGAAAATGCACCTACAGTAATACACATTTAGGATTTTTTCTTTTTTTAAACCCATTAACAGGCATTGTAACTGCCTGGTTGACATTTTGTCCAGAGGTTCAAACAAAACTCAATATTAACGGTGCAAGGAACACAATTTAACCAAAGAAATTGGTCAAAACAAACCGTTTAAAAGTGAAAGTTGAAGGGACAAACAACAAAAAAGTACTGTGAAAATGTTTTGCGACATCATGCGCATGTCTATTTCATGATCAGTACTCAGTATCAGTATTTACATTAGATGTCGCATACGCTGTTGTTGTCTATTGGTAGGAATGCGTCAATAGAGCCGCCATTTTAGTACAGGGTAGCGCTCCTTTGAAATTAATGTGGGACTAAGATGCAGTGGAGGACCAGCCATCCAGAGCCATAGATATATGCACATATATACATATATCTATGATCACAAATATATTTTTAAATTACAAAAATTCTAATTTTACATCACTTTTCTATATGGATACGTGACCACATGGGCATTGATCACAAAAAGCGTGTTTTTTTTGTGCATGGTAATGTATTTTCCTCCCTCCCTGTTAAATTTGATCTAATCCATGTTCTGAAACACACCCCCTCTCCTGCTTTCACTTCTAATTCTAACGGAGGGAGCGATTCGTTTGTGAATGAATCTCCATTATGAACGATATCCCTGCATCTCAATGTGCACATCCACCTTTCTGATCTAAATGGAATATAACATTTGCAATATTCAATAATTTAGTGTGGAAAGTTTGCACATTGAGTCGCAGGCACTGTTATGTTATCAGGCACCCTTATTACTTCAAAAATTAGCATAAGCCTAGAATTTAGTGCAAGTTGGTGCTACTTTGCATTATGGTCAGTGGAGTAAGTGACTGTATTATCATCAATGCTCAGGGTCCGTATGCGAAATCTAGTGTATATATCTATGCCTGACATGCAAGCAATGTCAGACTACAGGACTGTATGCGTGCAGGTGTGTGTATTTGCTTTACAAAGCGACAACGCCACCTACTGGCCTGGCATGCATAATACAGATTTTTTTCTTTATTTTTATGGGTGTGTGACTACTTTTAATGAAATTGTTTTGAAAGTTTTTTTGTCTGTACATAAAACTTTTCAAAAACACAAATGAAGAAAACATTAGAAACTTTGTAAACAGAAACGGTGCTCTGAGTTCTCTCCTCCGATGGGATGGGACAATGCACATTTGAGGCAGGACTATTTTATGGTTCTGCCTTCTGCAAAAATTGCACACTTAGCATTATAAATATTAATTATGTTGACTTTATTCAATCCAGATGGCTCATGTTATTATAAATATATTTAGGTATTGAAATCCTCAGGTAAGATGACAAACTTTTAACAGCGTTCTGTCTATGCGGTCCTAAATAATTTGCTTGCTTTTATTATTTGTGCATTTTCATGCAGTGGCCTAACTTTGGCCGACAACTGACAGCCCTTTTGGTGCATCATAGACCTTAAAGAAAAAGTACTTAAAACAGTTCTTATTTTGCACTGCACATAATTTTCATGACACACTTCAAGACAACACCCAAAACAATGTGAAAAAAAAATACTAAAACAAAAAATTATCACAAGTCAGAATTGTCAACAAGGAGTCTTAATTAAAATATAAATTGTCAAACAGGTTCTCAAGAGCCTTCCTCTTTAACAGCGTAAACAAGCAGTCAAATTATGCAAACACCATCCAAAAAACTTCAGTGTTGATAATTAGCCAGTTAAAATCTGCGTCTAGTCCATAAGAAATGCAGAATATCATCTAAAGATTCTCGAACTGAATCCCCCAAACCCGGTCAGTAATTCACTCTTCACTCCTGACATGGGCTTGGGGTTTCCATGGCAACCAATGAAAAGGAGTTGATTTTTGGCTGCTGTGGGGTGGAATGTAAAACACAAAAAGGAAGAGCAAATGCCACAAAATACGCAGATAACACATCAACGCCATTCAGATTATTAGTTATTCTCAACATCCAAATGCTAGCACACAGAACTGCAATTAATAGTCACATCTCAGTTCATGATGTAATGAGAAAGGACAGGGGGCCCAAAGACTTATTGTTTTAACAACAATTATGAAATTAATAATTCAAATCAAACAACAAATACAACATTAAAATAAACAAATCAAAATAATAATAATTCAATAAATACAATTTGAAATTCATCTCAAAGTGCAAATGTGCTTTTTAATTGTGAATTTACATAAACCGATAACTGATTAATTTACATATACTGCATTGATAACTGCTTGATTCTTAAAAGTGCAAAACAGGGCCTTATTTTTGTTCCCACACAAAAAAAACTTGTATGTTTTTTTCTTATAGGTTTAGACATCATGCAACAGCATACCGAAAACTAAAACAGACTAGGTAGGTCAGGTGGAAAAGGAAACTGCATTTCATTAGAATGGTTCCCTTCAGTGGCTTCTTCAGAGAGAAAGAAAGAGAGAAAACAGAACTGGGCCAGCGCATCTCAAGGGGAGTGAGACCATAGAGGAAGCCAGGCAGGTAATAACATTGATTCTGCCCGAACAATAGCATTTTCTCACATCCAATAAATCAAGACAACCATCATTTTGTGGAAGTCATGGCAGGAGCATCAAAAAAACAACAACAACATCTTATTACCTTCACTGAGTCTAATAAACTCTTTGGGAAAAATCTCCGCAGACCAACGTCCTTCCTGCAGGGAGAAAATAAGACAACAAACAGACATCGACTTCAGCCGTTAAAAGGAAGCAAAATAGCAGACAAGAAATGAGAAAGCAACTGGTTTTGGGCTGTAGCACTAGCAGAAGACCCTGCACCACTGAAGGAGATGCGCAAAGATCAATTATACTCCACTAAAAATAGATCAGACAGGTTTCAGAGGGCCAAGCAACACGGACTAGTTATTCTGGCCCATATACAGTACACACAATCTGGCGGAAAAAGAAAGAGAGAGGAATCCTCTGATGGTTCAAAGACCTACAGTACTCTGTGAGCTTGGAATGAGGTACACTAGCAGTATTACATCATAAGTGAACAGCGCTCTACGGCATGCTGCAGTAATATGAGTATGAGAACACATGCAAATTTCACTGACAACATAATGACTAGGTGCATCACAAAAAATGAGAAGTTAAAAGTACACTTCACCCAAAACTGAAAATTCTGTCATCATTTACTCAACCTTCACTTCTCACAAATCAGTTTGAGTTTCTTTTTGCTGTTGAACACAAAAAAGTTTATTTGAAAAATGCTGGAACCATTGACTTCCATTGTATTTGTTGTTCTTTCTATGGAAGTCAATTGTTATAGGTTATTAACATTCTTCTTTTGTGTTTGACAGAAAAAAAGAAACTCATAAAGGTTTGGAACCACCTGAGGGTGAGTAAAGAATGAGTACATTTTCTTTTTTTGGGTAAACTTTCCCTTTAACACAAGTTTTTTACTGCAACGAGCAGTGCTACATTTACATTTAATCATTTGGCAATTGCTTTAACACAAAGACACACAAATTAGGACACTATACGTAAACAATATGCCAATTGTCAGTTAGTCTAATGCAGAATGGTATTTTTTATTTTTTTTAAGAAACAATAGAGTAAATAATTGAAAAGGGGTTGTCCTAGGACTATTTTATATATATACATATGTATATCTTTATATATGTA
>CAIGQW010053747.1:12376065-12398881 GCA_903798125.1 Danio choprae
ATATGTATATATATATATATATATATATATATATATATATACATATACATATATACATAAAATAAGACAGATATAATATAATATAATATATGACAAAACAGAGAATTAATATACATTATACACGATTTTGCATATTTATCTAAAAATCATTCTCTGAAGTGTGTCTGTATGTTTTTCATGAGTATATCACAACAAAAATATTATTCCAACTACAAATAAAGATATTCCAAAAAGAGTATATCAGGGCTGTAAAACAAGCAAGAAGTTGCTTGAGCAGTTCACTTAACAACCACCAATGTCACTAATAGCAACACTTTCTAAATTATACAAACAGCCATTTAACTTTTAAAAATATATATATATTTTTTTAAATGTACTTACTCTAATAATTCATAATTTGATTTCTTATCCAGGGCGTTACCAGGCATGTCCCTGAAAAACCTCCTGAAACAAAGAAGAAAGCAATATATCTGAAATTGGTCAGCAGTTGTTAAAAGTCATGAGAAAAAGCATTTATACTACCATTCATAAAACTGAGAGCATATGGCTCAACAGAATTCTCTGTCATACATGTTTCTATTTCTTTTAAAAGAATACAGTGTTAAATCATATTGTGAACTGTTATTACAGTAACCAAGAATCATTGCTCCAGTCTTCACACAATCTTTCAGAAATAATTCTAATATGATGATTTGGTGCCTTAAAATTCTTACTATTACCAATGGTGAAAACGGTTTTAAACAATGCTTCATTTTTTTTTTTGTGGAATGTATAAAACTTGATGATGAATTACTGACCCCCAAACGTACGACACACATACTGTACCTGATTTCAAGGCAGCCTAGTTTAAGTGCTATGTCTTGATCAACTTGATCTGCAATCTCCATCATATAATCACTTTTCACCTGGACACACAGAAATATTAGACAAGACTCAATATTAGACGCAAAGACTCAAGGCCATAATATACAAGGAAGATAATGATGGAATTCATTTATTTGTTGTTTCACTCCTCCTCTGGAACAAACTGATTCCGAATTTGCTATTTGTTTATACTGCCAAAACATTATAAAATCTGATAACTCTGATGCTGCAGTACTTTATAATTTGTTTGACTTTTATATGAATCACCACAAAAGGGCAGAGTGGAACCGATTTGTGGGACTATAATGTGACAAATCTGAGACATCTAAAAGGATCAGTCACCTGTTTGTTAAGCATTTTACAATTATGATTGAAAGCATATGTTTTGATCTTTGTAACATGACAGGAATCAAATCACAGACCTTAAGCTTTAAAAATTAAACCACTCATAAATCATAGATTGGGTAAAACGATATATACACATGTGTGTGCGTGTGTGAAATATGCCTGGTGTGCTCTTGACAGGTTTCATGCGTGTGGTGTTGGCAGAGAGGAAATACAGTAATGGGTCTTTCTATACAGGGAGACATTAGCAGAGGTTTGGCAGCAGAACACAGGCAGCCAGATTAAACTATCCATCACCTGATGATAAAAGTAGTTGAGAGTTGGCTGATCCTCAGTAAACTGGTTTAAAAATCCTTTAGGCAGATATCGAATCCGTAGCTCATATCTGGAAAGAGAAGAGACAGGTAAAAAAAAAAATTATGATCCTATGACTAAACACAGACCTGCCAGCATCACCTCTGCACAGGAATATGATTGGCTGCTGTGACACATCCTGGCCAATCACAACTGATGATTTAGCAAATAAAGCCCTCAGGCTAAACACTTTCACCATGTGTCTTGAACATTTATATATGGGACGCATCATGAAAATCTGATTTTTCAATGTATTAGGCCGCACTTGTGTCCCCAGCGCAACTACCAACATAAAAAATGGACAAGCCAGTAAGTAAGGGAACGTATTATATATTACCACCCCTTATGGCTGGGACACACCAAGCCAATGCTCGGCCAATGAGCCACTTTGTCGGTCAACGTTGATTTGGCTAGTTGGTTTCACACTTCTCCTCTCATCAGGTTAACGTCAGAGCTCATTGGTCCGATTCAGCATGTCGAATTGGCTTCGACTGAAGAAAGGACTCTGATTGGTTATTAACGATTCAGAGCAAGAGTGTGACATTGTGAAGTGTTGTAGCAAGTAAACAATTAAAGTCAAGATGGAACACAAAGAGGCTGGCTGTAATTTTGCTACATTTCTCAAATATTTGCAAACGATATGGATTATTAGATTATCAGACATATTTGCAAAAGCAAATCCCTCTGTGGTGAGTAACAATTACTGTGATAATTTTACTATACGCTGCTTTGTTTTTGTTTTGCATGCAAACGTCGGAAGTTACGCTCTACTGTTCTGAATAGACTACTAAAAGAAAGATATAACATACTACTGCCCCCCTGCGGTGCGAAAAGACATGTCCTCCCACGAAGGCGCAGAACGCACACTCTTGGGAACAACACAGTTGGGTTTCGTCAGTGGTCGTTTTTTGGTGTTGGCTTGGTGTTGCTTATCAACGTATAGAAAACAATGTAAAGACGGGTGCTGTGCATGCTTTAATCTACATTTTCCACCCACCACAACAGTTCTGCAGTCATCACTTCTGTTTACTAGCTGTAGATCTACACCAGAAGTTGAAAAAAGTAATAAAAAAAAGAGGCTGGACTGTTTTACTAATGAGGGTCAGCTCAACAGAGTTTCTGGAGAATATTTCAACATCATGTGCTCTAAAATAGCCCAACATTTAACAAAAGTGTCACTTCACATTTTAGAAGATGTTTCTATATGACCTTTTTTAACATACTGTGTGGTTAATGTGCTGTCTAGAAGTTGTAACCTCTTTTGGGTTGAGGTTTAAGGTTTACATCTAAGGCTTTAATCCCCTAATTGTCATTTCTGACATTCTGGTTGCATGAGAATTGTTTGTTTTGTTGTTTCTGGAGTGTGAGAATACCGTCCTCTTCTGGAAAGCAGCAATTCATTTGCATTTAAAGAGACAGATAAAAACTAGAATATTTAGATATATTAGATAAAAAAAAGAATATTTTTGTTTACACCCAAATAGGGTAAAATTTAACAAGCTATACTAAATTATTTGTGGGACATTTTGAGCTGAAACTTCACAAACACATTCTAGGAACACCAGATATTTATTTGACAAAGACATATGTCGCCTTTAACAGCAGTGGTGGTTCAGATTATGAAGCCGTTTACCCATCTTCCCTTTCATATGTGACTGATTAGAGATGCCGGTGAGACTCGATCTTCTAAAGTCTGCCAGACAACACAATTAGAGTGTTATCAGTGGCTGCTCCCAGCATCTGTCTGTCTGCGAGGTAAAAATCACAGCCCGTTCTCTCACAGCTGGCTCACTGTCTGTTCTCAATTACGACAAATTAGCTCCACACATCTCTCTACCTGAGCAAGAGGCAGAAAACTGTGGCACCTGCCTAACATTCAAAACACTGTTGTCTAAATTGGCTGGGGATGATGTACATAAAACCTGCTGCCATCTGCCTCAGACAATGATGCACAAAACATGAAGACAAACAGAGTTTCGAGAAGCTTTGTAATGCATTGTGGAGAAAAAGACTGCATTATGCTTGAGCTTAGGCTGTCACTTTGTTTTAAAAGAGACATTTGACTGGACTTTTGGGTCCTAATAAGCTGCATGAGCCTAAAATGGCTTTTATAACTTCAGAAAAAAAGAAGAAACCATTCCAAACTATGTTTATACTTTTCTTCTTTTGCACTTCACAAAAATCACTATTCAGATTTTTGCTGAAAATTAAATAAGCAAAATGATTTAGTTTTATTGCCAATGTTAATATGCTGAAATAAAAAGATGGGATATATATCATCTATTATTTTATATCTTACTTTATAACTGTACATTTATCAGACTATTTTCATTTATTCTAGTGAGCACTTGACTTGAAGAAAAGTTGATATAATAGTGTTATAATAGTATAAAAACATTGTCCCTATTCAGTCAGGTGCATCTGATTGTGTAAAACAGATGCACAAACATTCTTCTAGTACAGACACCCACCAATACAAAATTAAAACCATTACAAAACCAGACCGAGTTTGGATTTCAGTTTTAGATCCGTTTATTAAAGTGTACTTTAGACTGTGCTGAATAATAACATTTTTCCATTTGGGAAATACGATCACAGACAATGAAAAGCAAGAGTCAGCCTGCAGTCAAATCCTATGCAGTTCTGCAGAAACTGAAGAGGAGGAATTTAACCTGCTGATCTGCATTTGCAGAGGGTAAAATGTCTTGCTTTAAAGCAAATGTTGCATGTATTATCAGAGCTCTGTTTTTCATTACGAAGACATGCCGTAGGGCAAACAGAATCAAGCTCATCCTTTGAACCACGTACTTCCCCGTAAATGCATGAAAAGCCCATTCATTCATAATGAACGGTTGAAAAAAAAAAAAAAAAAGATGAGTGAAACAAGCCTCGGGCTCCATGAACAGAATATAAACAATAGAGCAATTAACCAAGGACTGCTTTATTTAGCTTCATTAAGATAAAACTCACTATGATGAGCCACGTTCATTCTAAAGCTCCACCCACTTGGTCAACCTCATTAAGATGCAGAACTGTTCGCCCCCATTACATGAATTATTCATAAGCTATTATATCATCCTTCCATCGTCTAAAGATGAACATCATATTCACTCTGATAATGCTTTAGAGCAGACCGATGTGCAGTGTCATCCTCATAAAGCACGCATGGCCCAGATAGAACAAGACATATAGTGCTGTATGTTGGATTTAAATCCTTTGGAACAGGAATCCGATTTTATACCATTAAATAAGAGAAGATGTACATAATTTAACATCTTTATGAATGTCTTAGTCCATCATTTCAGTCAGCAGACCTAAAGCTGCCAGAAGGGAGTACCAGACCAAAACAAAATAATATCAAACACAATATTGTGCCACAGCACCACAGTGGTCACAGTTGTCAAAATGCGCATTTCTGACACAGAAGACGTTTGTTGATTGAATTGCAGACAGAAACAAACAGTATGAAACAAGTAGGGAACACAAAATAAACCCCAGACCAGCCAAAATCTTTTACGTTTGTGGTATAATTCTGTTACAAATTCACCAAAGTCACTTTAGAGCTAGTGTTTGAATGACTCTCTAGCGTAATGTCTAAAGTGATGACAAAACAGGTGATTTTGCTGACATTGTAAGATTATAAGGCTGGACGTGATATGAAATGCCATCAGTCTACAGAGATACCTCCTTACAGTATTATAGTCTATTACGAGTGTGTGTGAATGTTTCCCAGAGATGGGTTGCAGCTGGAAGGGCATCCGCTGCGTAAAACATATGCTGGATAAGTTGGCAGTTCATTCCGCTGTGGCGACCCCAGATTAATAAAGGGACTAAGCCGAAAAGAAAATGAATGAATGAATGAATGAATGAATTATATATATATATAAATAAAAGGCATAAAAGGCTTTGAAAATTTGGGGTAGGGAATTAATATGTCTCAAGTATATTACCATTCTCATTTACGTATCTTATGTACATAAAATTAAACTCCATTTTTCTTCCAACCAATAAATAAAGTGTAGATATGGCGAAAATGGGTGAAAGGAATATAAATAGCTAATGCATTGACTATTTCCACCACTATTTTCACCATCAAGGCATAAAGTAGTTTCAGTGATGGAGATGCTAAGGGTCTGCCTGAAAGAAGACGTGTCTATATTTTACATTTTGTAATGAAATAAAATTGAATTTAATTAAATTTGTGAGTTTCTTTGAAAAAAAAAAAAACATTCATTTTGAAAGCTTTCTTTGCTCATATTTACCAAGGGTGCAAATAAGTGCAAAAACAAAATGTTATACATCTTACAATAGTACATCACAAATCTCAATTCTGACTCTCTCTTCAACTGTAAAATCTTTTTATTATCCCACTGCAGAAGTGGGCTGTCATAAAAATAAAAAAAAACTGACCGGACCTGCCCTGAACTATTATCATAGTAAAACAGCAACTGGTCACATGCTCTCAACATGGCACCAACTAAAAAGGGAAACGAGTCAAAGGTCATATTCCCTGAGCTTCAACAATGCTTTTATGCTTCTGCAATCTGCACATTAAAACTGTGACTCACCTCCAGTCATCCTGTGGATGGCTGTGCTCATACCTCTCCCTCACATGAGAAACGCCCATGTCTGGATGAAGCCAATGAACTTCTCCTGTTCTCAGATGACTTAAGCGCAGACCGAAGCAGGACACGCACCTCACCTTATGGATGTCCAAAATCTTCTGTATAATGCCCTGAAAGCACACATATATGAGTGACAACATGTACAGTAGGACTCTATAAAGAGCATTTAAACTGGGACACAGACAGTACATTCGAAGCCAGATGACTTTCATTTGAATCTTTCTGTGTTAAAAGTGTACTGTAATAGGTCAGTAAGTTCAAATGAATCAAAGAGAGGGAAATGGAGTCTGCTGAAGCATAATATATGATGTCTAACAAGATGGAAAACTGTTATTTAATTTATTATGCAAATTGCAAAATGCATGAGCCAGGAGGGAAGAACTGATAGTAACATCAGTTTTTTGATAAATTACATGCTATGGTCGTTATCTTTTCTATTTTCTTACAGACATCATTGACTCCTAATATAAAAAAAACATATAATTTTAGAGATTAATCATAAGGCTTTATCAGGCTAAAACCACCTGCATGAACTGCCACAGATTTTATTTGACATGTCAACAGCAATATATTACTTCGATCAAATTAGTGTGTGTTCTTGTGGCAGTGGTGTGTTTAGCGTGGGCCAGGTTTGGATGAAGTTCAGACCAGATCTGATAAGAGGGAAAAATAAATAAATAAATAAAAAAAGTGTCTGATGTAAACCTGTGTAAAACCGCAGAAAACTGGGACGACGCTGGCTGTGTGAGGGATGAAAGCGGGACAATGCGCTTTGAAGTCGCATAGCTATTTGGCTTCAAAAACCAACCTCATTAAATAATTTAGAGACGCATCGCTATTGTCTGAGGGGGTTTTACCACTAGTGTTTCCAGGCCATTACAAGCTGTAGTCTGAATAACGCTGAAAAGCCTGGAGCTCAGAGGAAATATGCTCTTTAGTCCTCAGAAATGCTACAAGCAATCAGTTACATGGTTTTCAATTAGCCAGATCAGACGAACTGTCAGCTGTCAAGATGTCATTCCTTACACACTGCCTTGAAAATTGGTCTTGGATCAATATAATTGATGTATGCTGCCTAATCCGAAAAATTGGGTCGCACCTTCACAATTTAAATGCATCGCTTTAAATATATGCAGAATGAAGATGGAGCTAATTTGTCATTATAAGTAAGACTACATTACTTTCTGAATCCAAGTCATATTACACATTCATGCTTGAAGGTTACCAGAAGGTTATTTTACATTATTTCCTAACAAAACTATAAATTTCAGAATTTATGAGAATCAATATGATGGCTAATATTAATACACCATTATAAATTGTAAATAGATTGACATGTAAAATTATTGCTTATCAAAGCATAATTGAAAATATCAACAACTCTTAATCCTTTAAAATCTGTCATATAACCACAGTTAAGATATTTTTTAAGGTTGCCCTAGAATGCATTGGTACAATATGTTAAACTGCTTTCTGATAGCTAAAGGTAAATGTGGCTTAGGTAAATGCAAATATTCTCCAGAAATGGTTTTATAGGTCTTTTTCCAACCAAATCCCAGAAAGAGCTAAATGATATGACAATATGCATAAACATGAATTAAACATTTTTATTCAACAGTTTGAGTCTATGGTCTCATAAATGTCTGCTTTACAGAACTGCTTACTCTTGCTTAAAGACTCATTTTCTCAGACTGAGAGTCCTACATACATAGTAATTATAATAGAAGCTTGGATCAACATAAAAACAAGGGGAAAAAACAGCATTGATGTAATCTCACTAGGAAACCAATCAAACTCTCCATGGGGCATGCATAATAATGATCCCATGTAGATCGTCAGAGTCTGTGTTTTGTTCTGATTGGCCTGTTTTGGGCCGTGATTTAGCACTCACAGTATTTACACGAGAACAAAGAAACAATGGCGTTTGAGACCCATGTGCTGAAATCGTATTATTCAGTTATGCCTATGTACATCCAGATTTTCATTATATAGCACCTTTAATAAAATTACATAATCGGTCTCAATGTTGGCCAAAAATTCAAAGGACAATGACATTGTGTTCCTCTCTGTATGCCAAAACCAATATATTCCAAAGCAGCCACCACTAATAGTGCTGCATCTTCTATCCTGGATAACGCGCAGTGGCAGCTGATCTGCAGACTCACCCTGACATCAGTTGAGTCCCCGTGTCGAATGTTGCTGGCCCAGCTGCAGGGTTCACTACTGCTCTCGAAGTAGTGGAAGATTTTGAGCACGCGCTCCAGAGCCCCAGCCGTCCGCTCCATCCCTGCACTGAAGCGAGGCTTGACCCCCTGGTTCAGAGCATGGGTCAGGTTGGGGTCCAGGTAAGCCGCTGCCATGGCTTTGGTGGGTGCTAACTGTCCATCATATTCTATGGAAAACATAAAACTGTCAGTAAAAATTCAGAGGCAATGCTTCAATAAAAAAAAAAAACAACAACACAATTTTCCTCATCTCAAAGTCACTGCTTAGTTGCATTTGAAGTTATCCTAACAGGAGTTTTTTTTATGAGTTAGATATGTTCTGAAGCAATAGAGCTGCATGATTAATTAAGCTTAAATTGAGACCGTGATTCAGCTAAAGCTGCGATTCTCATGCACATGTTGTCAGGGAAGTACAGCTCTGTGATCAGTAGTAAATCTCCTCCGAAGGGAAAAGGGAAACTATAAACATGCCACAATGAAAAAACAGAGCAGAGGATTTAACTGCTTTTATGGATTCAACATGACTAATAAAATCAACTACAGAATCATCTTACACAATGATTTATTTCAAACAATCGACAGAAGAAACATTTTTAAGTGTGGCATTTTCACATGCTTTCAGATCAGCAGCAACACAGAGACCTAGATCACTGAGAAGAAACACAAACAGCCGTCAAATTACAGAATCATTCTCTTCAATCTCAGGATCACACAGATTAAATCGTCCACAATTTTTGCATGGCATAACAGTGAACTATGGCTCTCTGTGTAAATGCTGCTCCATCTAAAAGAAACTGCTAGAGATTTACAGCTGAGAAGAATTGTACTGCCAAAATGAGCATGAAAATCAATCAAACTTCAATTAATCGCTCAGCCGTATAAAAAACAATATCAAAAACGAATAAAAAGATAGATATATATTGAATGAGATCCTTTAAAAAAAGATCACAAACACTTTCAGATTCTTATGAAATTATCATCAATTAAAGGCACTAAATTTGTTTTCACACAGATGATTACCATCAACTTGCTTTTCATGAATGCACTGACCTCGATTCCAGCTAAAAATGTTCTCATTAATAATTTTTTTTTACTTGAGATGCCAGTCATAAATGGCACCAATGTTGTCATCAGCCAATAAATGCAGATTTTTAAGGTAAAAATGTATTTCAAAATTTCCATATCAGTGTATTGAGTGCATAACACCTTAATGTTATCTTCATTTTGTATGTCCTAACTAAAATTGACAGCAATTTGTCATTATTTTATAGCTGATTAACAATTTTATCTGAGCACAAGATGAAATCAAATGAATCAAAACACACTGACAAGCCAATGAAAGCTTTCATTTAAGCCATTTCAGAGGTGTCATCTGAACACAAGCACAGGCAATCTCAAGCCTTTGGATCAACACTGATAAACATGACAGCCTGATCAGCTCGATATTCAACTGTCAGAGCAAAATCTACCACAGGATGCCGCAAACACAAACAGGAGGTTGGACTCCTGGGAGGAAATAAAGGAAAAGGTCTAGACACCGACACACAGATGGACAGATGTCTCCTGTAAGCATGCCAGACAAGTGGCCATGAATACTACGATAACGTCAGATATTCTGCCAGAAGAGTTTCAACTACAAGAATCCATGACAGAAAACTATAGCATTCTAGAGCTGCGAGGTCAACTCAACAATGACTGTCACGTCAGCTAAATCAGACCAAAACCTTCCCTCAATTTGTCCAAGTCTCTTTTAGGATGGTTAGATGATGAATGGCTAAGCATGCAGGCTGTTTATTGTGCAATAAACTGAGATGAGTGGTTATTTGCCCTAGACATTCTTCGATATCAGACCAATCAGAATCAAGTGCTCCGCAGAGAATACTGAAATAAGCAGTAATGTAATTCACACACAACTAGAAGCAATGATGTAGCTGCTGATCCAAAAAGAGCTGATGGCATGCTATAGTTTTAAAACATCTTCTGTCTTTAAGGAATAATTCTTTCAAGAATGAACATTTACTTTTAATGCAATGTAATATAATGTAAACACTTCTAGACCATCCAAGACAGTGTTTTAATTGTGTAATTGTTTAATTGTGTTAACTTGTTGTAAAGCACTTTGGTTGTAGTAAGGTGCTATATAAATAAAGCTGACTGATTATTTGATTCATATACATCAATCAATCAAAGTGCATAAACTAGTCACATCAACTCACCTTTTTACATAAACCCTGAGAAACTATAAGAAAAAAATTTTATTAAAGGGCTTGCTTCAAATTTTTTAGATACTCTGTTCGAGTAATTGGAGTGATGAACGAGTTGGCAGAAACCAACATCACAGGGCCATATTTGCTGGTATATTGGCTCCGTTAGATTCAGAGTGACAGTCTGGCACGTCTAAAAGTAGATTTTGATTGAGTAATTTAAAAGCTGTGTTGGCTCGAGCTGCAACCTTTTTCAGACTGTATTTTCACTCAAAAGTACCATTTCAAAAGAATGATTCGGGTTTTTTAAGTGTGGATTAAAGGTAACAAATAACAATGTTGTAAATTGTTATAATTTTTTTTGCATCGACCAATCATTTCAATAAATAAGACAACAATGTATAACCAAGAGTTTTGACTCTCAGAGTGTCAGGAATCATTGACTTACATTTGGTTAAACACTTAGGACCACATTTTTAGATAAAGCCCTCCTTAAATCTTCTGAACTTGCATCTTTGATGGCCATTACCTCGAAACTCTATATATTTGTTATCTTTATATACATTTTAAGTTTTTTACCCACACATTTATTTCTGTGTTGGATAACACAGTTAATTAAAATCAAAGGATCATGATCATCCTTTGAAAGAAACTAAAGAATATGCATAAATATCATCATTATACACACTGTACAAGATGCTGGGTTCCAGACAAATACTTCATGCTGTCCCAACATAAAGCGATTAAGTTAACTTGATTGCTTTTACAAATTTAAGTGGATTGAAAAAACAATTAATTTGTAAAATAAATAAATAAATAAATAAATAAATTGTGCTGATTCAGCTTCTTTTAAAAAAGTAGCTTAAACAAGCAGCAAATATTTTTGAATGCAGAAGGTTTCAACAAAAACCCCCAAAGAATGTATTTGTCTTACATTGAATCATTCAACAAACTTGTTCAAAAATGCTGATTCATTCAGTTATTAAAAAAAAAAAATCAAAGTGAGTCACTGAATCATTCATTTTTTTTTAATTCATTCAGATTCATTTAAATTTATTTTAAATAGACTTAAAATAGCATGAAACAACCACTAAGTGCACAAGACACATTTTTAAAGCAGTCTTTAGTTTTAGTTTCAGTTTCTCTTGAGCACCTCTCCTACCTTTTCTGAAGAAAAACCAGCAGGTACAAGCCAGCGCGGATCTCAGTTTAGGGCTGAAACAGCCCTCTAAACACAAACAATGAGCCAGCAAAAGAACTAAAGTCCAAAACACACATCCATATTGGCGAGAGCAAAAAACATCAAATGTCAAATCCACATTGCTCTTACTATTAGCCTTTTGGCACACATTTCAGACATAAAAGACTTTGCAAACATATTCAAGCAGACAATACATTTCAGTAGCTTCTTCTGAGTGACATCATATCCTGCTAATCATAATGTGTCCAGACTGGCCCGTGCTTCATGTAATCGGTTATCCAGTTCCTGTCCGCTTGTCCTGAGGAATCCAAGAGAACACACAACACTTCCTGACAAGATGGTCATGAGTCAAAGGCCTAAAAATTACAACACTTGGATTAAACCAGCTGATAGACCGCAGGCCCTCACACTGGCCTGCATACACACACGACTGTACTCAGACACAAGTAAATACACGTGGTTAAATGGGACCTTGGCCAGAAGGAGGAGTTCATGCGCATATCTGACTGATAACCCTGCTTAGCGTTTACAATTCAATCAAACTCCGGCCTGCAGCATCTGAAAGTTGTATTTCTGCAACAGTCTGTGACAAAATAAAACCTCAGAATACTGAACACCAGTCGCAGTTTATACCTGAAATTAAGATGTGTTATTGACAATCCAATTACAAATGAACAAAGCTAAATACAGCTGTGAATGGGGTCTTAAATGTTTTAAACTTGTCCACTTTCAACCCCTTCAAGAGTTAATTAAAGATCAGATCAGATTGCTTTCATAGAATAAACATTCATGTTGCTGAATGTTTTCTCTCGTAGTTGATTATGTTATCATTTGTACTGCAACTATTTAAAGTATTTTTATACTGAAAGAGCAAGTTTCTATTCTTTAAGATATTAAACTAATTGAAGGAAACAAACCATTTATGGTTATTTGATGAAAACTTCCAACCGAAATCAATGCACAAACAGTCATCTTGCTAAAAAACATTTCAGTTTTAATGTAAAATACAAGGTTATTTTCTTTCACAAACAAAATAATTGAATATTTCATTGTCAAAAGTGGGAAATAACCAGCATCTTATGCAAACAAAACTAAAGTTTGAACAAAACCTCACTGATCTAAATATTTCCTACTTTACTTTTTTTATTATAGAACTTTTGCTGGCAGTTAATTCTGCTAAGGTGATCCTTATAACTTAGGGAATAAGCTGAAGGAAAGTGAATGAGTGACACTTGACACATTATAGGTTGTTAAAAAAAAGAAAAAAAAAAGAACTACTGTTATTCATAATCTGTCAGGCTTCTGAATATTAATTACATTGTCTGCAGTTGCTGGAACTGATTTGGCGAAGTGCAAATGTAGATGACACGAGCGGTGGGCTGGCGGCCCTTTAAATCGCTTTGTTCCCACCCAATACCAAATTAACCAGCAACAAAGAATATGATTTACCTGACGTATGAGAGAACTCGCGCTCTCTTTTTTTTGTCAGATTGCCAAGCATATGAACAATGCATTCACCGCAATGAGAGGGAAACTCTCAAGCACCCAGTTTGTCCACACATGGTAATACGTTTTAGGGGAAGTATTAACTGGATTATAAAGATAAATAAATAACCGACATGGGTAAATTACATTGGTTTTGATTTACACATTTTTTAGGTAAGTGGTTGCAAACAATTTATATGGGCTGAATTTAAACAGACAAATTAAATGTAGTAATGTTCAACTTAATTTGTTTGTTTAAACTCAGCCCATATAAATTGTTTGTAACCATTTACCTTAAAAAACAATTAGTAAATCCAATAACTCTTATTTTTTTAGTGTAGGTTATGAATTTTGGTTTTGGTTTCCTTTAAGATTAATTGTCTAGCCCTACTGTAACCACATACATGGATTTTATAAAATGGAAAAGAAACCATCAGCAGTCATAGTGAGTTTGGTTCATATATTGATGTGTTGTTAATTATATGATGCAATGAACAGTTTAACACTGCTGCCTTTCTTATTAGGCCTTTATTAAAAATGTGATTGTCATACTTAAAGGTGCTGTATGTCTGTATTTATGTTTTTGACTCTTCTAAAGCATAAACATACATTTAAGAAACATGTCAAGTGAACATTCTTGTTTATCTAAAAAACAATGAAGTCAGTTATTCAGCTTTGAAAATGTGTTTTCCATGCCGGAACGCTGTCTTTGTTTTGGTTCTTTTAACCCGCCCACTGCCAGTTTAGCCAATTATATTTCAGCACCCTGGGTTGCCTTCATGGACAATCACATATTTCATCCATTCGTTATCCATCCATCTATTATTATCCATAGCAGGCTCCAAAATGAGAAGCAGATTGCGTTTGTTTTGATCCAAGAATGCAATACCTAGTTAAACCACTGGGAGTCAAACTTACATACTGCACCTTTAAATGACGTTTTGATTATTCCTGTCAGTAAGAGTGAGTTTATTTAACTGACTGATTCACCTTTCATCTAGTTAATGATTAATCAACTGAGCACAATCTAAGTTTATTAAAAAGGTTAATTCCTTGTGAAACATTTCTGATATAATTTTCTGATGACTGATCCAGAGTTCACTAGTTTTTTCAATCAAAAAAAACATATATATCCAAATTTTATTTCCAAATTTTGGAGAGAGTGTGAAGTATTTTATCATCACAACTCGAAATCTCCAGGCAGCATTTTAAAATATTTTTTTAACCATTTAGGAGCTTAACCCTAGTCATAACCCTTACATACCGTTCTGAATCTTACTTATTTTGGGTATACGCACAAAATGGCACGATTCTTGGAATTTTGTTACACTTGGGGCCTAAAGTTTTACTCACTGAAATTGTTAATACCAAGAAACAGAGCCTCTATTAATAAACTCATTTAAAATAAAGTACAAGAGGAAATATCTCAGCCTTACATTGGGGGGGGGGGGGGGGGGGGGACTATTGTCAAGGACAATGGGGGTCACTGAGTCCACAGTAACTGCTGTAAGCCACCTGAACACTGATCTCTTTTGCTCATGCCCAAAATATTATGAATCTTGACACTAAATATGACCACACGAGCTTGCACGGGAACACCTGAGAGTATTATATTTAGCTACACAATTTCCCTAGAAAAAATAGGTAGTGTTATAGTGAATGAAATAAGAGAATGACTTATTCACATAATTAAATAAAATAATTATTCACATAAATGTTCTTGACTGAACCAGAGGCAAGATAAAGAAGCTTTGTTTCTGTATTCATGGGCTGCCATATGGGTTTTCCAAAACCTCAGTCATCCAGGCCTGAATGGTAAACTTCTCCACTCACATTCAGTTACCTAATGTTAACTGTTTCCCCAAACTATATACTGTGAATAACTGTAAATTGACTTTCCCAGAATTCCCTGCATGACACTTCACTTATGTTTTTTGTATTAATATTATTTCTATTATTTCTCAGTTTTGGTACTATCTAATGCGAAACAAAATGTTTATGGTGTAATTTAGTGTTGCGTAGCATGATAATATTCTGACTGAACCACATATTGTCTGAGAGGATTTATTTATTTTTGTTATTGAACAAAATAATTACTCTGAAAGAGTCAGGACCGTTGTGGTCTATGGAGGATGTGCAAGCTTTGAGATTGCAACTAAAACAGAAATCTGATAATAGAAATGAGAGATAAATGAAGGTCTCAGGCGATTGGAATTTGAACAACATGAGGGTAATTAACAGCAGAATCTAAATTTTTGGGTGAACTAACCCTTTAATACTTCCAAATGACATGTATTAACATAGTATAAATAAATTAAATGTGATAGTTTACAGTAAATTTAGAAACATTAAAAACCCTTTTTGACAGTAATATTCTTGCAAATAAAACTGCCAGTTTACAGCATACACCAAATGCAATTATTGCATCTTGCCAAAAGCAAAAACAACTGATTATAACCACTGGAATTGTTTATAGTGAACGCCATATACAGATATAAAAAGAAAAAAGAAAATGGGTGATTTTTTGCCAAATCACCCAGCCCTAGTTAAAACCCATTTTCAGATTTCATGATTCTCAATGCTAAAACAATGCAAAGTAAAGAAAGCAAAGCAAAATAAATATAATAAATATAAAACAAAACAAAAAAGCCAACATTATAAAAACGACATTATTGAAATGGGTGTCATTCTCATTTTACGACAGTGAGCCTGCCTTCACCTTATCTTTCTCTCAGCAGTCAGTGGTCTTTTCAAAGAGTCCACTCTCTGCCAGAGAGACTGGACACCACACAAAAAGCTTCTGTATCTGAGCTCAAGAAACGTAAGCCGAGACATCTGATAGTGAGAGTGGTTTCTTTTTCTCTCTCCGTGTCTCTTTCTCACTGAACATCTCTTTCCCTGCCTCCACCGCAGCTTTAGGTTAAAGAGAAGTTCTTTTCAAACCCTAATTCTGCACACACGTGTCCAAACTAAAGGGACACAAAAGCCCCAAGCAGACATATACCTATTATTTGCAGTAAACTTACAAGTCCACAGAAAGAGTGAAAATGTTTCTGTGCCTCTGGAAAGGCTTATTCTGACTCCATGCTCAATTTCTCTACAGACAGGAGCCGGAAATAATTAACAAAAAGTCTGACATTTCTTTGCCTTATTAGATCTTAAACTCCAGACATGAAAAAGCTCTTACAATTTTTTTTTTTTTTAACTGTTCTTGTCTTGTTCCTCTTCATGTACCTTTGCCTTGTCATTGCTCTCTGTCCTTATTTCTTTGTTCTTGGCTTCTAGAAAAGGTCACTTTTCCCACTCATTATGTATATAACACTGTATGCCAATCGCATTTGTCATTCTCCTTCCAGACACACTGCTAATTCTCATCTTTTAACGGTAAGAAAATCTGTATTTTTTGCATAGCAAAGGAAACTGATTGTGGTGGAGCCACACAGGAAATCTGATTTCATCTTTTTGGCACGGAAAATTAGAGAGGAAACAAAAGGATGCTATCATGGGGAAGGAGTGAGTATAGCACACATTGAGTTATGACAAAATAATAAAGTAATACTTTACATTAAAGAATGGGTGGTGGTGTGCCGTAAATTCCAAACGCTATGCAAAACGTTCCTTGCTAAAATGTAAGAGAAGCATTAAAAAAGGAAGCATATTCATATGTAAAGGCAAATAATCTCTGATTAACACTAGAAATTGTTTATAAAAAATAGTCTGGCAAAAAGTAATATTCAGGAGAAATCAGACTAGTGAGATAATACATTTGAATATAATTCATATTCTATTATCTATATACGTTTTATAAACAATCAACATACACTCAAAAAAACGACGATTGTTGTTTATTCAAACTACTTATTTAAAATGAGCTGAAACAGCCAAATTCTTGAGTTCTTTAGGGGCGATTTGATCCTTTTATGTTCAGTCTACTCAAATTTGTAAACTTAATTGCTTCATGTCGCCCCAGCACAAATCGATTGTGTGGAACCCAGCATTTTTTACAGTGTAAGTTTGAGACAAAATAAAATAAAACAAAAATACAAACAGTCGACATGCTCGATTAGCAACATACATCATCCCAACAATGAAACTAAAACTAATGATAACAAGCATTATTATATTTTGGTATGAGGCAAGATTCCCACACACAATGAGTGGAGCACCAATGGGAATTGGGCCCTCAGTAATGAAGCTCCACTCCACCTACATGACTGCTCTTGCACTGACGTCAGCGGACAGATAATCAGGTTGACAGCAGCTCTCTGATTGTTCATTAAACTCAGCCTATGAGTTGAAGCTCTTAGACAGAGAGCTGAATTCCGGGTCCTATATTACAGAAAAAATCATTCAACATTTGCTTCACTAGTGAGGGTGCTTTTCCCTGAGTCTAACAGTCTAAGAAATATCACATACTTAGACATAAGTCATGCTTAAAAGAAATAAGACAATGCACAGATTTGTTTACACATGGTAAGCATACAGGGCACTTAAAGGGAATGCAAATGATAAACAGCTTTAAATCACTAAATAAAACAGGATAAAATTTATGGTAATTAGAATCTAACCTTGTTGTGACTTATTGCACTTTTTTGTCCAAAATGTTGGTATATGGAAACGCATGCTATATTTAAGGTCTGAAAACATGGAATATTTAATTCTGACTTATTGTCATTTTCTGCAATAAATGACTTAAATGATAATAATCTTACAATGACACTATCAGCAGTATAAAATATGACAATAACTGATAAATAAGGGATAATGTTTTATTATTAAAAATGTATGTACGTACAATATCCTGCTTATCCTACAAGGATACATGCCACAAAACTATACCATTCAAAAATGAATAGTAAGAGCTGAGTGACATAAGCTATATTCACTAATGGTCATAGTACCATTAAGCAAGGAACAAATGACAACAACCCATTGAATTATTAGAACAATAACGCACACCTTAAGCCATGGTCACACTAGAGTTTATGCATGCAAACTTCTGTCATACGGAGCTGCGAAAAGAGGCGGGATTAAACAATATGATTAGTCATTAAAAAAAGCGAGCGATTAGTTCATATTATAAATTCTGTACAGAGAGGTCATGTTTTGATCTTTTATTGGTCTCACGCAATCACGTGATGTGATTTCGTAGGTCAGAGCTCACCATGCTTGAACTTTGCAACGCAGTGACATGCAAAACTCGTCGCACAAGCTTGCATTTCCATTCAGCTTGCGTACTACAAACAGTTTACAGTTTAAACTGCAGTGTGACCGCGGCTTTAGGTGGTGATGCCGTTACACCTCAGGTGTGCATTATTTTCTAATTATTTAATGGACCGGAGTCAATTTATCAGCTTATGTTATTGTTACCACACCAAACGACACTGTTCAGATGTCATCTGACAGATCTTGTAGATATTATTAGTTATGCATTTCATCCAAAGATTTTTTTACTGTTGTAGGCTATTGACATAACTGAAATCAACACCAGGTCCTAACCACACGTGACACAGAGCTGTTACACAAGACAAAAGGTATCTTTTCTATTATAAAATGAGTATTTGTCCTAACCATCCATGACAGTGATGTGCAAAGTTTATATTTAAAAAAAGGTTTCTATTTCTGTGAAATTGTGGATAAACAACAGCATAAACTACTATGACAATGATGTGATCACGTCATGTGTTGTTAGGACATGGTGTAATGTGATCAAGACCTGCCTGGAACTACTTCAGCTGTGCGGATCCCTGGAAATAACTGAACACCTTAAAATGTTCATCAGCCAATCAGAATCAAACATTCAACAACCCAGAGACTAACATACCTCAGAATGTTGTGAACCAGAATCAAGTATTCCAGAGAGCCGTGTAATAATAAATTAAGAGTGGCCTCTCAATTTTCTCCATCGTGTAAATGAAGGTACGATATGGAATAGTGATTGATATATACAAAATTAAAATGGTTTCTACGCTGGTACAAAATAAAGTTGCAGTCACAATGCATAACACACAACAGCTAACGACCGATACTTCAGCAAACATGTAAAACACTCACGTTGCAGAAAGACTGAATCTGTGGTATCAATTTCAATCTCTCTTGCAAGATTCATCTAGCGCCATAAATAACTACTCAAGCAAAAACCTGAAGTACTGATGTAATATTATGAGAAACAATAAGTGCAATATATTCAGTGCACAGGTAATACACTAATTGTCATGTGTCAAGATATTAAAGAGGACCTATTGTGCAAATATCACTATTATAAGGGGTTTAAACAGTTGTGTGGCAACAGTCTGTGAATAAAAACAGCATCTAAAGGTAAAAATAAATTCATAATTTTTTTTTATAATAAGACTTCATAAAAGACAGTCTGCAGAAACACTTTGTTTGACATTCCACAGATGTACGTGTCATCAGTGGGGTAAAGTCCCGCCCATTAGTAACGATCTCTCCCTCATTGGCATAGGACATTAGTCTTGTTTTTGAATCTGCCACTATGCTGACACACAGGCATTTGTAGCTCTTCTTTTGAAAAGAGGCCTGAGAGCACAATCTCATTTGAATTTAAAGCGAGAGTAACCAAAATGGCACAATCAGGATCAAAGCATTAAAGGGGCAGTTTCAAAGGGTCACATACACTCTAGGGACATCAGAGACTTATTTTATATAGGTCCCCTTTAAACTAAGCCCGACTTAAAAAACCAACACTAGTGCTTATAGACAAAAAACAAACAAACAACCTGATAGGTTATACTGGAGCTTAGGGCTGCATAATATATCATTGAGGTATTGATATCACAATGTGACAATTGTGGATACGCACACTGCAGAATCTGCAATTAGCTGACCAGTAATGACAGTTCAGAACACATGAGCTATGTGGAGTCACTGCAGAGTTTAACCATAATGTTAAAGTTAAAAGTTTATCATCTGCAAGGCCTGTAACTGTGTGAGCATTTCATTAGAGTTTAAAGCATTCGGGCACAGGAAACTATCATTTGTAACTTGAATAAAAAATAATTTATATTATAAATAGCATTATTTTACATTTGATTATTTAATTTCTGCATCTGAATACGATTTGACCCCTACAAAACACTGCTTAATTAACTTTTATCTTAGCTCTATTTTATTTGGCTATGCCTGTAATTAGCTTATTGCATTTTATGCGTGATTCAGTCCCCTTCAAAATCACCCAATCGATCTAAATGAATGAATTCTTTCCAAATAAAGTTATTCAAGTTATCTGGTGAAATTCTATATCAATCGCAGTAAAACAAAACATCGCAATGTCAGATTTTTCCAATATTGTGCAGCCCTACTGGAGCTCCTAGTCTCCTAAATCAATACTCCACATCCTGCAAAAAAAGATCCAGCGTGAAACAGTATCGTGGAGGTTTGCTGGAAGCGGGTTGCAGTGGTGTATCTAGGTGACATACTTGGCAGAGGGGGAGGGTAGGAGTAGACGCAGGCTCCTCTTGCCCAGCACAGAGGGAAGGGACTGCAGCCGCTGCTCTCCATCCGCTGGCCTCCGCTCTCGTCTCTCTCCCAGGCCCAGCGGCTCTCCAGCTCCCTGCCACGGTCATAGGGAGCAGGGGGAGACCCCGACCCACCGCAACGCACCTTGACCAGGCCACCAGAAACAGCTTTCAGAGAGTGCAGCGTGGTGTGAGGTCGCAGGAAGGTGATTGGTCAACTGACTGAAGCTCAAATCCAAAGGTGTGAAAACATAAAGAGATCCACTAGGATTTTAGGAACGTGGATGCAAGACACAAGAAAAAAGCAAGACACGCTTTCAGAAAACCACCAATGTAGGCAGTGGAAAAGAAGATGCTGAAGTGACAAGGAAATCCCACAGCTGTCCGGAGTAATCCAGAGAAGAGATGCAGAAACGTCGACAAGAATAATCCTCACGTGCTAAACGCTTCCTTTCAGCTCCCTTTCTGAAGTTCATCCAGATTAAAAAAGACTCTGCGGTGACGACGTGTGTAATTTTCACAATCCAGCGGAGTGTGTCAGGAGAGAAAGTGTGTGAGAGAGAGGGAGAGAAAATCAGGCCAACTGAACTAAGAGGAGGGGCATCTGTAAATATGCTAATTAGTCCTGTGGATCAAACTTTCATTGGCTGGCTAGATCTTGTTTACAAAACACAATGAGCCAAAAGAAGTGGCCGATCAGGTTTTTCAGGGTCAGGGTTTGACCAGGATTATTCTGTTGGGTGGTCCGGCTTCTGTTTACATTTTCAGTATTGAGTTGCATATTTAAATACAAACTATTACTATTTGTACAAGCTCCTATAACCACATTATGAATGATGGAAGAAATGATATATGTTTGTAGCTCAGCATGGTGGATATTCATGTCGAGAGGGACTGGAGGAATGTCTGTCAGGTACCTGACAAAGACTCAAGGAAGGAAGCCGGCTTCCTGTTTTTGACAACAGCCCATAGTTGCAGAGACGTACGTAAATAAATGATGAAACATCACTGCAAACAAAGCTTAAAGGGATAGTTCAGTGCTTCCAAACCTTTAAGAGTTTCTTTTTTCAGATGAACACAAAAGAAGAGATTTCGAAGAATGTTGGTAACTGACAGTCACTGACTTCCAACATTCTTTGAAATACCTTCCGAACGTATATGTTTTTGAACAGAAAAGAAGATAAGTAAAAAATCAACTATGCCTTTACGTCTATTTAGCAAACAAGTGCATCATCAGCTTTGGGAATACAATACTTTATGTTGAGGAAAGCTCATTAAGGAAATGTATAATTGTGTGTAATCCCAAGCATGCCATTTCAGCTTACCAACTACAGTTAAGCCCTTGTTCTGTGCTGTTTACTGCATCTCTAGGAAATCACATCAGAGATTTATCACAATTCCACCTGTAGGGCAGCCTGTCTATGTTCTGCTATAATAGGCTGAATCATAAAGCAAAAATCAGACAAATGGAAAAGAGAGAAACGTATCAAATGATAAGAAATCGTATCCGAGAAATTTTCTTCATGTGGAATTTGAAGAAAGTACCTCTAAACAAGGTTCTTCCACACTTTTTCCTCAGTCTTTTTCATCTTTTTCTCTGAGTTTTAGATTTCTGATCTCACCAAGACTGCACTTTTGTTAACAAAAACAAGCTTTTTGAAAACACAAAGTTTTTGACTGAGTGATAATAATATTTTAATTTAAAAAATTTCTTTTACTTTTAAAAAGTGAGTAAACCTGTTATCTTAAAGCTTTTAAGAAAAGTAAATGAATTGCTATTGCTTTTTACATTGCAGTAAATAAGACATCTGCAATAAAAAAAAAAATAATAATAAAAAAAATAATAATAATATACTTATACTTAATATTACTTATACTTAAATAATATAATAATAAATAATATACTTTTACTCAAAGACATCAGAAATTGTATGTAAATAAAAGATATTTTTGATCTGGTAAATCATTGTAGTGTAAACCTATAAGAATAAGGCATACTTTTTTTAGATGACTACAGTACTGAATATATATATAT
>CAIGQW010053747.1:12414941-12429800 GCA_903798125.1 Danio choprae
TGTTGTAGTAGCAGGCGTTGTTGTTGTACTAGTAGTACTAGTAGTAGACATTGTGGTAGTAGTATCAGTTGTAGTAGTCGTTGTTGTAGTAGAATCAGTAGTAGTAGTCGTTGTAGTAGAATCAGTAGTAGTAGACATTGTAGTAACAGTAGCATTAGTAACTTCGGTAGTAGCAGTTGGTGTAGTATTTGTAATTATTCTTATTAGTGTTATTGTTGTTGTTGTTGTCAGTGTTATTATTACTGTTGCCCTTTTTTTAACTGTCATTATTACTATCATTACATTACTTTCATTGTTGTCACTCCTCACACCGATTGGTTTCTTTCGATCTATGTTTTATTTCTATATGTTATTTGCTTCATTTATCGACTGTTATAAATGCTGTATATGTATGTAATCTGACATGTTAACCTAGTTACCTTTAAACGCACACACGCACACAAACACACATATACATGCAAACACGTGCACCTGCCAGTACCTGACTGTATTATTGCTGTTGTTTTTTCATCTGTTTTTGTTGTTTCGTTTTCTTTATATGTGATCCCAGTTTACTTATCTCTTGAATATTCTAATAAAAAAAGAACTCAAGTGTTGAAAACAGTTGTGATGCTTTATGCTTTGTAAAAAAAAAGTCTATTTTATTCTTGTCAGACGTATTGGGTGAATATCAAGTTCAAAGTAGCATTTATTTGAAACTGATTGATTTGTTCGTTTTAAATGATGTAAAGGTCATTACTGTCTAGTCCTATCAATTGAATAATGCATCTTTTTGTGAAAAACTACAAACTCATTTTAATTAAAGAAAACCATTAATGTTGAGTAAGTAAAGTTAGTTAATGTTAGTTAGTATAGTAATATTACGTTTTCAATAAAGTTTCAAAGATCAGCTCAAATCAACAGCATTTGTGCCAAGGAGTAATTCAAATCTTCTTGAATAAGGCCAGTTTGTTTAAAACAATATAATAGGCACAAAATATTAAAAATAAGCAATAAAAAACATTTTTAACCTATTTCTTTGTAAAAAAAAAATTATATTCAATTTCACAACCCTATTAGTAGACGTTAAGTTACATAAGCACCAAATAAAAACAAGCTGGGCAGCACGGTGGCGCAGTGGGTAGCACAATCGCCTCACAGCAAGAAGGTCGCTGGTTTGAGCCCCGGCTGGGTCAGTTGGCATTTCTGTGTGGAGTTTGCATGTTCTCCCCATGTTTGCGTGGGTTTCCTCCAGGTGCTCTGGTTTCCCCCACAAGTCTAAAGACAAGCTAAAATTGTCCGTAGTGTATGAGTGTGAATGAGTGTGTATGGATGTTTCCCAGTGATGGGTTGCAGCTGGAAGGGCATCCGCTGCGTAAAGCATATGCTGGATAAGTTGGCGGTTCATTCGGCTGTGGCGACCACAGATTAATAAAGGGACTAAGCCGAAAAGAAAATGAATGAATGAATGATAAAAACAAGCTAACTGGAAAAAAAGAAAGCCATTTAAAATATTTTATAAGTTTTCTATAATTAGAAGTTATTTTAAGGTTTTTTTTAAATAACATCCCTGAGTGAGCACACTTTATTTTTTTTAAAAACCAGGACAGTCCGTTACAACCCTAAACTGACCATAAACAACTGCTGATTACACATCAAACATTACGAAACCTGATTAGAAACGCTCCAAGAATGAGGCCTTGTTCATTTTCACTGGACGTGTCTGAATGTAACCTTGGTTTTGATCTTAAAATAAAGACAAATCGAGTCCAAATGATGTTTTGAAATCATCAAAAGATATCCTAAAGACAAACTTGTATTTAATCCATGATATCTTCTAATTCATCAAAGCAAATTGATGGTAAACTTACTAAAATAAAAAGGACGTAAACTCTTAAAGCGTCCTTTCAAACATTTGCATCAGAGCTGATTTAATCAACATTCGCTACGAGTGTGCTTGCCTGCTAGATCATTCCAATACCTGCAGCGCACCGAAGCTATGTTGAGACTTGTCAAAAACACAGGAATTTGTTCTAAACAAATGTTGCAATGCATTACACATATCCAACATATGGCGGACCACTTTTAAACACAAAACCTAATTACTCACACTGATAAACAACACTAACTTGTCTTGTAGAAAAAAAGCACACGCTAAAACACAACGTCGTCATCATATCGTTACATAGCCTGAACAAAACAACTAAACATTGGCAGGAATAAGTATGTTAGGAAATGACAACAAGAAATAGCTATGCTCAAAAGAACACCTAATTTATTTAGATTCCAGGACAAATTTCATGCAAAAAAAACATAGCCTCAAGCGTAGCTCTGCACCAAGCCAAGCCTCCTGGAGTTCTTCCGATCACATTTGCATTGGAAATATGGAATATAGCTTGAGGTGGCCGTACTCCACCCAGAAGCAAAGAAATGCGCCTTGTTTTATAGATGATCTCATATGGCAGTACATAAAGTAACATTTTCAAGTGAGACTCATCACCTGGATGGACTTGTATATGCACTGTATGTGACACTAGCTCTCTTAAGCCGCCTGTTAGAAACTCTCTTTCTGTCTTGGAAGAGCTTGTAAATAATGAATGATTACCATTATACATTGCCCTTGTGATTAATGTCAGCACTATAACGAAGACCCACGTACCTGCGGTGCCACAGCTTAGAAAACTCCAAAACTGCATGATGTATTTCTGTGAGCCTCTTTCCTCACCGCTCCTTACCTGCGCTAATGACGTAACGCTAGAAAGTACCTGCAAGGGTTCCTGATGCCTGCACATAAACATGCCTGCAGAAGCCCCGCCCACCACTGACGCCTGCTGTGATTGGTCAACATCCATAAAAAAAGCAGGTGAGGAGAGAACACTCACTAGTGACTCACTTCCGTAAACGGGTTTTATAAAACATTTCATTGCAATCAGGTTGAGCATCATCAGTTTGTCATATCATAAGTGTTTGACATTTCACATTGAAATAATACTTATTGAAAAAATCAACTCCATTTCCAATGCATTGATTGAAATGGGATATTCTTTACCCCAATTTTTTTTTTTTTATTTAAGCAGAATTTTCAGTCCAAGAGATTTTTTATTAGTAGAATATTAAATGATTAGATTTTTGCTGTTGTTGAAACTGTAGTCCTTTTTGATTCGCAAAATGTATTTCAAAAAATTATAAAAATAAAAAAAGTAAATGGTTATCGGTAAAATAAATGGTTAATAAAAACACGGGCAAAACAATTAATACATGTGGCTATGAATGACTCATAATCGGATAATTAGGATAATAAATCGGATAATAACACCATATAAAACGCTGGGCTCTACACAAGTCATTAATGTTGTCCCAACACAAACTTAACAAATTTAAGTGGATTGAACATAAAACAATTAAGTTATCCCCAAATAAATCTCAAGAATCGTGTTGTTTCAGCTTTTTTAAATAAGTCGTTTGGACAAGAAGCAACAACAACAACAAAAATCAAACAAGACATATATCTGTGACTTATGAAGTGAAATGACTGGCCTGTGCAAGAAACCCATTATTTACACTATTGCAATATTTAATCCACAGCCTCTGACTCAAATAGTCCTGAGGTATTCATTTTGTTTTGACTGTATGTTTTTGTTGTTTCGTTTTTTGACACTGACCTGTAAGTGTCAGTAGCTGCTGACTGTTTTATAAAACAGCAAAGACCTTGGTTTCAGATAGAAAAAAGTATACTTGCACTCAAAGAAAATCAATTTTTGACCCGTCTGTCGAAATTGTGTTCTGACAACATTCTGGTTCTGAGGTTGATTTTATGGCAATTGATCTTTTTAAGGCAACTACATGCCTAATAAAACACAGTGTTCAAATGTAATACTGCATTAAAAGCCAGACATAATTGAGCAACAGTAATGGCTGTGTAAAAAAATGTACACCTCCTCTGAGCAGCAATAAAAAGTGTGCATAAAGAGAGCTGACTGTCACTTCAGATGTGTTTTTGTGCCACCTATGCAGTGTAAATTTGGTATTAAAAACAAAAAAACACCTCAATCCCAAATCTGACACAAGTCAGCATAAAAAGAAGCAACAATGCATAAAAGTTTAACAAATCAACAATGTAATGTGGCTGTATATCTCATACAACATATCTTACCTTGCTAATATGTCCTTTTCCAGCTTATTTCCTCATTCATTCACTTTCTTTTCGGCTAAGTCCCTTTATTAATCAGGGGTCGCCACAGCAGAATGAACCGCCAACTTATCCAGCATGTTTTTTTACGCAGCGGATGCCCTTCCAGCTGCAACCCATGACTGGAAAACACCCACACACTCTCATTTACACACATACACTACGGACAATTTAGCTTACCCAATTTACCTATACTGCATGTCCTTGGGCTGTGGGTGAAACCGGAGCACCCGGAGGAAACCCACGCAAACACAGGGAGAACATGCAAACTCCACACAGAAATGCCAACTGACCCAGCCAAGGCTCGAACCAGCGACCTTCTTGCTGTGAGGCGACAGCGTTACCCACTGCGCCACCGCTTATTTCCTCATTTTAAGAAAAAATTGTGGATAGGGCTGACATTATATACAAACATAGTTAACCTGCAGTTGTATAGTATTCGATTATTGAGGTAAAGTTGGCTTTATAGTCGCACATTCGTTCATTTTTAAACAATGACAACTTGTGACATGGTCCCTATATTAGCACTACTTAATTTAATGTGAACAATGTTGTACTTTGATAGTCATTGGCTGCGAATATGATTTCCCAATTTTGAAATTTGCAAACAATACTTTTCTGAAATTATGGGAAAACTCTTAATGTGTGAATATAGAACCAGCTTCACCTTAATTATTCAATTGTGGGAAATTCAACAATACCAAAGCCTCCTGCGATATTACACACCACTTCTGTGTATCCCAAATATTGAGTGAAGCAGGTGACTTTCTAATAAATAAACGCAATGGCTGCACATACAACCAGAAATGAAAAAAATACAAGCACTCAAATATAACCAAATGCTACCACAGTAAATCTGTGCAAATGAATGCATTGTGTGCCTTGTTATTGTTTTCTGCTCACCATGTGAACAGAAACAGTCTGACATCAATACACACAGCCCCAAACACAACACACTAAACTCAGCTTAACAACCCAGCAGCGATCGAGAGATTTCCACCGGCTTATTAAACATGCAGATTGCTGTAAAACGTGACACGACGCACACTCCGTGAGCACGAAAACACTGGGATTGGCTTGAAATGACTAAGTATACCCTCTTTCGCACTGCCAGGGGCACTTTTGTCCTGCAAAACGGTGCACGGCTGACTTTTATCGGTAATTTCCTAATGATACGGGAATCCCAAGCACGCTGCAATACAATAACACGCCTCGCATTCACAATGTAACGCAACACAACATGTCAGAACGGCCCATGAAAACCCACCACTCTCCAGGTCCAAGTGCACAGATACGAGCCCCCTACGCTATGCTACCAGGCTAACACAGTTATTGCAATTATTATAGGAAATGTAAAATTGTGCACTCTTAAAGAGAACACAGATTTACCGTATTCCTTTCATCGGACGTCTCCAAAAACGCGCCCTCTTGATGAACCGCCAGTAATCCGCAGTGTTTGGCTTTGGTTTGTATCCAGTGTTAACGCTGTTTGCGGGTCTGTCCAGGCTCTGTGGGGTCTGTAGTGGATTTGAAGCCGGAATCCTCCCTCTTGCTCTCACTCTCGCTGCTTGCTTGCTTGTGATGAGCGAGCGCAAATGAATCATTAAACTGAACCAATTCTTTTTGATTGTTCTGTGGAACCGACTCCAAAAGCGTTTGGAAACTATGGGTTAGGAGAAATGGTTACAGATCTTGCATATATGGCCTATATCGTTTCCGAGATTTATATCAGCACGTTTTGCTTATTTGTTCCCTCATTTTAAAGTACCCTTTTGGAAATTAAAAAATTTCACAGATAAAGTGAAAATGTACCATATTTTCAAGTATGGCAGCACGGTGGCGCTCTCGCCTTACAGCAAGAAGGTCGCTGGTTTGAACCTCGGCTGGGTCAGTTGGCATTTCTGTGTGGAGTTTGCATGTTCTCCCAGTGTTCGCGTGGGTTTCCCCCGGTTTCCCCCACAGTCCAAACACATGCACTATAGGTGAATTGGGTAAGCTAAATTGTCCGTAGTGTATGTGTGTGAATGCAAGTGTATGGGTGTTTCCCAGTGATGGGTTGCAACTGAAAGGGCATCTGCTGCGTAAAACATATGCTGGATAAATTGGCAGTTCATTCCGCGGTGGCGACCCCAGATTGATAAAGGGACTAAGCCGAAAAGAAAATGAATGAATGAATTTTCAAATAATTCCAAACCTTCAAATCCAATTTTTTCTTGTCTTCAACACAAAAGAAGATATTTGAAGAATGTTGAAAAATGGTAGCCATTGACAAATAATTATAGCCACCAGTTTCCGATCAACAAAATATCTTGTTTTGTGTTCAACTGAAGAAAGAAGCTCAAACAAGGGTGAGTAAATGACATAATTTACTTTTCTGAGTGAACTATTCCTAGAACAGTAATTTTGTTACAAGTATAACCAACAAACATTGTTTGTACAGTAACAAATTACCATGGTTCTGATTCACTTTAACCTCATTTTTGTACCAATGGTAACAAGACCAAAATTAATAATAATATGCTACATAATAAAACCATTGTTCATTTCTGTAAGGGGAGACTTGTTCAAATCTGGTGCACAAACATAATTATTCATTTCAAATGAATAATTTGTTTTAAATCATTAACATATAATAATTGTTCCTTTGTAGAAAATTATTTCTTAATTTAAAGTTATGATACATATATTTTTTCCACATTTTATGTAGGGCTATATATACAATAAACAACAGTACATATGTGACATTGGGTATCTCTCTAAAACCTAATAGTCTGTAGCTGAATATGTTGGATTAGAAAAGAACCATGTTCTCTAGAAAAATGACTCAAAAGAATTGGTTCGTCGATTCGTTCAAAGGGAACGGGCTGAACGAACCGATTCGATAAATGAATCGCGCTTCCCAACGCTGCTGCAGTTCTGAATCGGTCACACCAATATGGCTGACTCGACCTGAGGCTAAAATATTAAGTAGGTAATAATATTTGCTGACAGAAAAAAAAAATCTGTAACGGTACAACAGACTATATAGACAGATTATAAACACTGAATTATGGATTCATTTGCAATTAATTTGAGGATGTTGCCATCAAAAGGAAAACCAATTGTATTCCTTGACATCATAGTATGGCTGTACCTGTCAACATTACCTCATATTGTGTTCTTTGAAATCAAAACAATTTTTCCCCATTATTCAATGTTCTTTTATTTTGCTTTTCAATTATACAAATGAATTCTAATGCCACGCAGCAGCTCTGAATGCACTGATCTGTGCTGCGCGCCTACACAGACACACACACACTCCAGGGACGCTGGGACAGGATGGATGTGTGCAGGCTTTGTCTTTTAGACACATCCCAAAATTCCTTCCAGTGACGTGTAACAGTGAAACGTGTGACCCTGGGGTCAGAGTTCTGCACATCAGCCAATCACTACTCTCTGCAGGGGTGGCACATATCCAGCCAAGGGCCCCTCGGCAAACACCTCCACAGCCACTCCATGTTTATTAAGTCATATTTATTTGAATATTAAAGGCAAATACTGACTCCACACTGCCACTATCATTCTACCATTTGTTTGAAAAAAAAAACCTATACAATAAAAAACAAAGTAAATTGATTCTCTGAAAAATATTGTCATGTTTTACCTAAAAATCTAAATAATAAAATAAGATGTTATTTAATAATAATAATAATAATAATAATAATAATAATAATGATAATAATAATAATAATAATAATAATAATAGGCCTATCTTATATTTATATTAATTAAAAATAATTGTGGAAATTAGACATAATTAACTCAAAAATTTTATTAAAATACTAACAGATAGAAATGTTTTTTTAATTATGCAATAATTATTTTCTGAAAATAAATGTAAAGAAATTATTTTGAGGTCATATACAATCACCTTTTATTCGTTTCTAATATGAAATAAATATACAGTAGACCGCTGTAAATAATAAGTTGAGGAAAGTGGTTTCTATATCAGTACAAAATATGAATTTACTTATTTCTTTTCTTTTCCTTTTCTGCAATCAAACATTTCAATTTGTATTTTGCTAAACTGTCATGAAAATAATGTGCTAATGCAAACAAAATGCGAAAAAAAAGTGCTTTATTCTTATTTAAGTTTTAAATAATTCCTTTCTTGCTTTTATTTTTGGGACCAAATATGACAAATATGACATGAGATTCCCCACAAATATTTCTGATATGAAATAAATATACAGTGCTCAGCAAACATTAGTACACCCCTCACAGACCTTATAAGACTTTCTATATATTATTTACCATAATATATTTGTGCATATATATATTCATTCATTCATTTACATTTCGGCTTAGTCCCTTTATTAATCTGGGGTCGCCACAGCGGAATGAACCGCCAACTTATCCAGCATATGTTTTACGCAGCGGATGCCCTTCCAGCTGCAACCTATCTCTGGGAAACATCCATACACACATATATATATATGTGTGCAAATTAATTCTGCAAGAAAGTTTCCCTCAAAACATATGAAACATAAGACAACAACAAAAACCCAGACAGAGTTTTCTATCAAAGAGGGTTTCACACAATGATACGAGCCATTCCAGAAACTGCACAAGGACTGACAGAGTGTCACACAATCTCCTCCTTATGGCTGCAGTCCATCCTCAGGCAGAGCTGCTGTTTGGACCACACTTCCCTTTGATCCAGTGCTTTTCAGGAATTGTGTACAAGGCAACTCCTTTCGGTATAAAAAAATATTCCAAAGGACTGATGGCTTCAGATTCATTTGACAAAAATATAATAAACAGTTACTTATGCTTTATACTCAGACTATACAGACATACACTTCCAAAGAAACTGATGAGATGTAGGCAGTCACATTCCCAAACTAGAATATACACCCAAAAATGACGTTTGCTGTTTGTTCAAACTCCTTATTTAAAATGAGCTGAAACAACACAATTCTTTAGTTTTTTGGGGGGACAGCTTAATTGTTTTATGTTCAATCCACCTAAATTTCTAAAAACGAATAAATTAACTCAAGTCTTTCATGTTGTCCCAAGTCAAATTGATTTTGTGAAACCCAACATTTTTTACAATGTATGCTTCATGAACATAGAAATAGTTTTTCTTCCCTGTAACAAACAGCCTTGTAGTATTAGGTTCACTCCCTTAACTGACATGATTCATTATTTACAACCTAAACGTTCTAACACAAAAGAAGATATTTTGAATAATGTTGGAAAGCAGTAGCCACTGACCTCCATAGTATTTGATTTTCCTACTATGGATGCCATTAGTTACCTTTTTCCAACATTATTCAAAATAGCTTCTTCTGTGTTTAGCAGAAGAAAAAAAACTCATTAAAGTTTGAAAGCACTTGAGGGAGATTTTTTGGTGAACTATCCCTTTAATTCAGTTCGCAACATTTTTAATATAAGGCAGTGCATGTTGCATTAAATATTTACAAAACAAACCCGTCTTTCACTTTCATCTTCTGAGAAACAAATAATAAAAAAAGAGTCAAATTAAGGGTCCACAGAAATGTCCTTGCCCTAAATAGAGACCTGAGAGAACTACTTGCATGCTGCAAATCCTAACGCACCTGTATTTGTGAAGCTGAGACCTCAAAGGCTTGACTTTGAGTCTGTTTGTCTGTTTAATCAACCCTCCAGATGGCGATTCTGCCTTCAAGTTTTGCAGAGCCACTGAGGACGTATCGGTCCTCAACTGAGAACAGCACTTGAACACTGTCTTCATGAGCTTCCAGCTCCTTCTCCACCTCCAAACTCTCAGAGTCCAACACCAAAATCTTCCCCACAACCTTACTGAGACCCGAACCACCACCACAACCAATCCAGACCTAGAAAAAGAGGAGATTCTTAGTGACATTAAAAAAAAAAAAACATCATACAGTATAATGCTCTCACATTATCTCATGTGAATTTACACAGATTAGAGTCTCAGACAAAACAAATGCCATCTTTACACCTTATTTTAAGATGTTTTCCTTCATCTTTTCAAAAACTTTTCATTCTCATACTTTAATCCAGTAATATTTGTGCATCACACTGAGCACTTCTGCAAAACTGATGTAGAGCATGAAGAAAATGATAAGTCTAACACAAGCAGTCATAAGAGACACATTTTAAAGTCGAAGAAGGCTTGTTATAGGTATAGTTCACCCAAAAATAAAAATGTACTCAATATTTAAATCACTCTCAAGAAAATCAAATACTATGAAGGTCAGTGGCTACTGCTTTCCAACATTATTCAAAATATCTACTTTTGTGTTAGAACGTTTAGGTTGTAAATAATGAATCATGTCAGTTAAGGGAGTGAACCTAATACTACAAGGCTGTTTGTTACAGGGACGAAAAACAATTGTTCATGAAGCATACATTGTAAAAAATGTTGGGTTTCACAAAATCAATTTGACTTGGGACAACATGAAAGAATTAAGTTAACTTATTCGTTTTTAACTTATTATATTTTATGAGTTTCTTCCTTCTGTAGAACAAAAAAGAAGATATTTTGAAGAAAGCTGAAAACCTGTAACCATTAACTTCAATATAGGAAAAACAAATACTATGGAAGTCAATGGTTACAGGTTTCCAGCAAATATCTTCTTTTGTGTTCAATAGAAGAAAGAAAGTCAAACAGGTTTGGAACAAGCAAAGTGAGAGTAAAAGATGACAGAATTTTCACTTTTGGGGTGAACTATCCCTTTAAGATGCCGGATGAGTTGTTTTCTGGAAAGAAAAATGATCTTGTGCTGGGTACACAGTGAAATATTTTTTACATTTTATATGATTTATATTTTTATGACAAAAAATATCTTAGAATTTCACCATTTGGCTTGTACAGTGTGCATATCTGTCAACATTGGGATGTGAAAATAAGGGATTAGGCATTTATTTGATCAATAATATAATATTGTGAAAAATGTTTTTACTTCAAATAACGTTTTTTTATGTTTACACATTAAAAACACATAAACACATTATCACGTTTTGGCATCACTACCAGGAAATGAAATTATTTACTAATAAATTATTGCAAACATGGTTCTTGTATGACCAGAGGTCTAATTTATAATATTTGCCTTCCTAAAACTTTCCTAACAGTGAACAGACACTGAATCACACTCAACTAGAATACATTTTAATTGATTAATTATTGATTATGGCTCATATGATGGTTTAAAGTGGTTCAATTAAGTCAATATTTAAGTTAACTTAAATATGTTTAACAATATTTAAGTTAATATTTAATACTTAAACAAGTTAATATTTAATATTTAAACAATATTTAAGTTAACTTATTAATATGTTTACTTAGAGCAGAGATTTCCAAACTAGGGCCTGCAGGCCAAAGTTGGCCCATGGTAACCTTTGATTTGGCCCACCATGCCACATGAGAGGAGAGTGAGAATGATGGAGCGAATGCCTTTAACAGAGATCATCATTTCTAATTTAACATCACTTTTTTGTGTGTTTGTTTTATTTCTGAGCTACCAAAAAAGCAAACTGAAAATAAATGTTTCAATAAAATGCTGTAAATGAATCAGATCTTTTTTTAAATATAAATGCTGTCACTCAACAGATAGAGAACAATGCCTAGACATTGGCGAGCAAATCCGGTGCAGCTTGACTAGCGTAACTCAAATCTGCTATAAATGGGATTGTTTTTTTTTTTTTTACTGTAATAAGTTCATTATAAAAAAAATTAAATATATAATGCATTAGTTAATATGTAATAGAGTTTGAGGGTGGTGGGCCGAAGGTAAATATACCAATCAAGTTTGGTTTTTGGCCCTTCATAAGAAAAGGCTTGGGCACCCCTGACTTACAACTACTTACAACTGCACACAAGTTTATTTTTTTTAGATTGCCACTTTTTTGTGTAGGAAGCACACACATTTTCACCGTCTCCACATTTACAGACCCCAGGTTATTGATTTACATGTAAACTAGGAAAACGGGATAAATATTTCAATAATCAAATATTTGTGAGTTATCAACATATTAGTGCGTTTAAATTTTTTGTTTAATTCTGTAAAGCTGCTTTGAAACAATCAGTGTTGTATGAAGTTCTATAAAACTAAATGTGACTTGACTTGACTGGAGCTCCAGGCTGAGTACCTGCTTCTTCACTTTGATCATACAGGTGACCCCTTTGCAGTTTGGAAGCGTGAGGCGTTTGGGTGGTTTGACGGGGTCATTAAAGTCCCATATGCAGAGCTCTGCGGAGTCTGTGAAACTCGTCCAGATCTGTTGTCTCTAAAAAACATAAAATCAAAAGACCGAGATCATTGGTTATATCTGAGCACATTATAATTTCATGCAGCTCACACCATTTAGTGGCATGGCTGACCTCTCTGACTGTCTGGGTGTCAAATGTGTTTGTGCAGACAGCATGAAACCGTAGAGGAAAAACGACCTCACCATAAAACAACCAAAAAGATGAAACACCACTAATGCGCAGAGACATCATGATTCTTGATTTTTAGCATAATAAATACTGACACAAACCTCTGGAAACAGTGTGACTTGTTTGAAGAAACAGGCTGCAGCTTTCATTTTGTCTGGGATGCAAATTTTCCAAAGCAGATCTCCATTAGGCTTCAGCTTCATTATGCAGTCCCTGGCACCTTCACAAACAATGAACAACAACAAAAAAAGTATAAATTCAGATTGTTATTATAAATTTAGAATTCAAATATTCTTAAAATAAAGGCTAATTTCATAGCCATCTGAAGAAAATAAATAAATAAATAAAGCGCTATTGTTTCTAGTTGACAACAGTGCTTGATTTGTTAGGCTGATGATAAACTCACCGCACCATAAGGCTCCATTGTGAACCTGAATGGACTGTAGTCTGTCACAGGACAGATGAAACTGCCTCTTCACTTTAAGAGATGGGACGTCCCAAACGATCACAGTGCCATCTGCGCTACAGGAGTACACCTGCGCTCGGCTTGGAGAGAACATCAAAACAACATTTCTTAATATTCACAACCACAGCTGACAAATCTGGAGAAAAAAGGATAAACAATGCTGCCACCTGCTGGTAATAAATGCTTTATTTCACTAATGTATTTTCAGGTTGTATTTGAAGAATCTATCCATCTATCTATCTATCTATCTATCTATCTATCTATCTATCTATCTATCTATCTATCTATCTATCTATCTATCTATCTATCTATCTATCTATCTATCTATCTATAAAAAATAAGACAGTATATCATTTATAATCTTAATTTCTCATTCATTTAATTATATTTAGGGGTGTCACGGTGGCGCAGTGGCTAGCCCGATCGCCTCACAGCAAGAAGCTTTTTCGAGCCTCGGCTGGGTCAGTTGGCATTTCTGTGTGGAGTTTGTATACTCTCCCCGTGTTCGCGTGGGTTTCCTTCAGGTGCTCTGGTTTCCCCCACAGTCCAAACACATGCACTATAGGTGAATTGGGTAAGCTAAATTGACAGTACTGAGTTGCAGCTGGAAGGGCATCCGCTGTATAAAACATATGCTGGATAAGTTGGCGGTTCATTCCGCTGTGGCGACCCCAGATTAATAAAGGGACTAAGCCGAAAAGAAAATGAATGAATAAATGAATGAATGAATTTTTGTATAATAATAATATTTTTATATTTATTTAATAATAATTAGATATTAAGCTAATAATATAAAATGATTTAACATATTATTATGTTTTGTTTTGTTTATTGAAATATAATGTATTATATACAATATAATACTTTATATTATAATAAACAAAACATAATAATATGTTAAAGTTTTTTACATTATTACTTTTTATGTAATAAACAAAAAAATTCATTAATTCATCCTTCGGCTTAGTTTCTTTATTCATCAGGGGTCGCCACAGCGGAATGAACCGCCAACTTATCCAGCATATGTTTTATACAGCGGATGCCCTTCCAGCTGCAACCCAGTACTGGGAAACATCCATACACACTCCTCCACAAACATACGGTATGTCCAATTTAGTTTGTTTAATTCACCTATAGTGCATGTCTTTGGATTGTGGGGGAAACCGGAGAAGCCGAAGGAAACCCATGCCAACACGGGGAGAACATGCAAACTCCACACAGAAACGCCAACTGACCCAGCCAACTTCTTGCTGTGAGGCGACAGTGCTAACCACAGAGCCACCGTGTCAGCCAAAAAAAAATTATAATATAAATAAAAATATATAAGGGCAACGCGGTGGCGCAGTGGGTAGCACAATCGCCTCACAGCAAAAAGGTTGCTGGTTCGAGCCTCGGCTGGGTCAGTTGGCATTTCAGTGTGAAGTTTGCATGTTCTCTCCGTGTTCGCGTGGGTTTCCTTCAGGTGCTCTGGTTTCCCCCACAAGTCCAAAGACATGTGCTATAGGTGAATTGGGTAAGCTAAATTGTCCGTAGTGTATGTGTGTGTTTGGGTGTGTGTGGATGTTTCCCAGTGATGGGTTGCAGCTGGAAGGGCATCCGCAGCGTAAAACATATGCTGGATAAGTTGGCGGTTCATTACGCTGTGGCGATCCCAGATTAATAAAGGGACTAAGGTGAAATGAAAATGAATGAATAAAATACATTATCTAAATGTATAACAATATTAATTTACTATTATTATACTTTCTTATTGGGGTAATTATTGTTTAATCCATTAAATAATCTATCGATAGTAAA
>CAIGQW010053747.1:12430200-12446219 GCA_903798125.1 Danio choprae
TTCAGCACTGTCTGTTATTTTCAATATATTAATAATATTTGGCCACATCTCACCAGTCGAGAATCTCCTAAATGAATGCAGTTTTGCTTTAGCGACCAACTGGCAGCATCGAACACAACCACTTTTCCACAGCCGAGACCACACCACAGTTTCGGGTTAACATCCACATCACTGCCAGGGAACGTTAGCTGGCCTGAAAGGAGTTTAAAAGGAAAAGAGTTATTTTAAAAAACTGGTTTTCGTACATTGTAAAAAAAATGCTGGGTTTCACAGCATTTATAAACCCATCTTGTGACATCATGTTCTGTTTTTGGTTCATTTAGATGTCTTTGATCAATATTGCCCTAATATTTAAGTTGATCTGCACCAGAATATTCACTGTGCACTTGGGTCTGGATACCAGCGTTCACGCTTATTCAAATGAACACACTAATTGAATCTGTCCCTAAAGTCATAGTTCACCCAAAAATTACAATTCAGACATCATTTCCTCTCCCTCAACTTATTCCAAACCCATTTGAGTTTCTTCTATTGACCACAAAAGAAGATACTCTGAAGAATACCGGTAAGCATTGATTTCCATAGTTTACAAGTCGCTCCTATAGATGTCAATGACTTTGGTTTCTAACGTTGTTCAAAATATCTTCTTTTGTGTTCAACAGAAAAATTAAACTCTAAAAGGTTTGTAACCATGTGGGGGTGAGTAAATGCTTTCATTTTTTTTTCAACAGTAAATCTTGTACATATACAGTCTATATATATATGTTTCTGTAATAAAATGTGCTCAAGATTCTCAGCTTCTGTAGAGGTTTTCTAAAATCTGGGTCCAAATCAACCCTTTGCTTTGTATAAAACAATATTTTCTAACATGTAAGCAAGTGTACCATATACTAATGCAATTATGCAATTAAACTCAATGCACAATAAGCAGGCATTGTGGCATTCCTTGACTACATCATCTAATTTAATTTAACCTACATCCTCATAAGGCTTAAATGTGGGTTATCTGATGACTGGTGAATGTGGAAAAGCATTTAGATCAAAACTCCACTTGTTCCCGCTCAACAGTTTCCTAAATGCTAATTAGATAATTCAGCAGCATTTCTTTTAATCACGTGACCCTGGCAGAACATGCCAAGAAGATTGTACACACATTTACATTACACAAATGGTAAATTTGACAAAACAACAAATTAAGCTTGGTCAGGACAGTTTATACAGGATGAATTCAGGTCATTAAAGTGCCACTATTATACAGTCTTAGAGGTATCTAACAATAGGTTTACATCAATCCAAGGTCAAAAACACATTTTTTTTCGTAAAATGTATTGCAAAATCAGCTGTTTTATCACATTTTCTGAATAAGTTTATTTAAAGCCCCGTCTTTCTATTTAATAGGCAAACCCCAGCCTGTCAAAATCCTCAACTGACACAAAAACCACCTTCTTTTTCTTCTCCTTTTTGTTGTGTAACTCAATTTTGTTAGAAGTTGTTCTGGTGCCACAATAAAGTTGTGCAACTCTGTTCAAAAACACACAAATAAATGCGCATTGCTAAAAAAACTAAAACTAAAAAAACTTTTGATATATTTATAGTTGGAAATTTATAAAGTATCTCCATGGAACATGATCTTTACTTAAAATTTTAATGATTTTTGTAATCAAAGAAAAATGGTAACAACATGAAGAAACAATGACCAATACATTTATTACAGTCTGTATTCTGTATTCTTAGTTAAAATTAGTTAAAAAGGTCATGTTAACTCACAGTGGATTAACTAATGTTATGTTAATATAAATATATATATATAAATTTGGATGTTAATTATGCATTAGTAAATGTTGAACTATGATATGATAATATATGCTGTACAGGTATTGTTCATAATTAGCTAATTTCAGTAAATACATTAACGAACATTAACTAATGAAGCCTTATTGTGAAGTGTAACCAGAAAAATATTTGATTTTGACTCTGTATTTTTGACTGTTGCCATTAATATACCCATGCAGCATAAGACTGGATTAAGACTGATCTAAAACATACAGATACAGACACTTTAACATCATAAATAACTAAAGCACTAAATGTGCAGACCTGGAGAGTAGAGCAAAACATCGACAGACTGAGGGTTCATCATGTTCTGGGATGGATTGATCTTGTGTTTCAGTGTCCATGCTGTGTCTCTGGGGATGATCACGGGGACTGTGGAAATAAAAGACTTTAATACAGCGGTCTTGTCTTCATCTTTTAGTGATAGAGAGTCTGATGCATTAAGACTCAAACACACCTTCTTGTCGTAGCTTTTCATGATAGGCCAGTTTGGAGGCAGCACAGACACTCTTCTGCGTCTGTAAACAGCCGACTACTGCATCCATAAGCAGGACATTGGTCAAAGCCTGCTGCACATACTCGGGGTCCTGGATAACCATACAAGTCACAGGATACATCCTTAATTATTGCTCAAATATGAAAAAATATGCTCAAATATGGAAAAAAAATAAAAACTCAAAACCTTAAAAGCACAATTTCTACATTAGAAAGGATGTTGGTCCGTGTGCATGTTTGACCAGTGGTAGGAAATTGAAATAAACAAATAGGAAGTTGCATGCATACACACACAAAAAAAACATTGTTTTGAAACCTCTAAATATTACACACCCTACAAACACTCAATGACCACAAATTCCAGTTTTGGATGTTCAACTTCCTTGTTCAAATTATTTATCAAATTATTTTCATTTCTGTTCTTGTGTGGTGTAGCAAAATATTTACAGTTTGTGATTATTTTAAATGTATTATTTAAAATGCAATAAGCCCCAAAGAGGAATTTCATTGTAAACCAAAGAGTTTACTGCATTTGTAAAACGATTGCCACATAATACATATATAGGAACTGATCTAATGATCGTGGTAATTACAACAGAGATGCCTGTGTTGGACATCATAGTAAACAATGTCAGGATTAATTGACTTGATTTGTAAGAAAGAAAGCAAAACATTTCACATTACAGATGAATTTTACCTTATTGTTGTCTGCCATCATTCTGCCAGCCCACATCTCCTTGACCATGAGATTCCACAGTTCACACTCAGATTTCAAATTAGCCTCGAATATCTCGTCCCGTAGGCTGTTCTTGATCTTTAATGATGAATTCCTCAAAATTCGTACGGGGGCAGAGATCTTCACTTCCTTTATTCACAGGATTTATACCATTACCACATGTGTAAACTTCTCAGTTTAAACAGATTAATATTGGCATGAAAACGAACAAACCTCAATGTCCCTAAACTTTGTGATGTCCACATATCCAGGACTGCCTGTGGTCAGCAGAAAAATCCTTTTTTGAGTCATTGCAATTTTCCCAACACCATAACTGGTCTTCACAGACCTGGACAGCTTGTAGACACACTCATTATTGTCCAGGCACTCCAGGACCTCAGCGGGCAGAAGAACGTCTTGGGCTTCTGCCTCAGTCTCCTTCCAGAATTTGTAAAACATCCTGAATAGCTCTGGAACAATCTGCTTCTGCCCACCTGCAAAAGCCAGAGGAGAATCTCGATCAGAACATACAGCATTGTGGAAATCAAAATGAAAGAACAACCTACAACTTGCTAAATTTAGAGGTCACTGCCTAGTCCTTTATCTAGATACACTAACATGAGTAAAAATAAGCTTTTTAACCATATTTCATGAGTTACATATATTCTAATGCACACTATAAAATATTAAATGAGCTATATGAAAATGAACTCTGATGAAAATTAGAGAAACCATTTAGCTATTTATTGGTGTTGATCTGGTACCTGGTTGTAATTTTCATAATTATCTGACAAACCCTATATAACTTTTAGCTTGAGTTTTAAGTTTTCACTGATTTTGCAAGACACTGAGTCATACTAAAATGACTGACACTCCATCAGCAAATTGTCCATATGAAGACCAAAGGGACAACCCTTTAAACCACCGCAAGAGAAGCTGGTTGTTCCAAGCTGTGATTTCTAGAATATTGCACATTTACAAATTAACAAAACTCATTGAGTGCACAGCACAAGACAAAATGCAGACAATCTTAATGATCAATCATTTCAACACTGCTGCTGGGATTGCTGACCAGCACTGAACAGGGTATTAACCCATTTTGACAGTGTCTAGAAGTTTAAGATAATTTGGTGGGGAAAGGCTACAGTGAGCAAAGATCTCATCAGCAGAAAGAATCAAAAGGCTAGACTAACCTTTGCTAAGGAGCATGTTGTGTGGTCAGAGAACTGCTTTGAAGTTCACACAATATTTCAATGATTCATAAAAGATGAATCACTGTCTACGCATCTGAGATAAGGCATTTATAAACATTACATTCATGCTTTTCATCAGTTTTACAGCACACTGTGAGTGTATATCAGTACCATTTGTGTTTGCTTTTGTCATCTGAGTGTTTGAACCTAATACTGTGGTGCATGACTGATTCAGAATCCAGCAGCAAGAATGATCTTTAACAAAATGAAAAAATTGCATGTCACACAGTCACTTTATCAGTCTACACTGGCTGCCAACCACCACTCAAATTCAAATTCAAGGCGGTCATTTCCCTACAAAACAACGGCTGTCTCTATGCACCAGACAATTCTCAGCATGCTTCACACAGGTGAGTGGGCTTGGCAAACCACCTGTAGAAGACATACTTTCCTCTCCATATGCACCAGGCACTTTCTTATAACACTCCATAATCATCAGATAACATTGTGCAGCTCTGAACATGCTTCACACAGGTGAGTGGGCTTGACAAATGAACTGTAGAAGACTCTTTTCCTCTCCATATGCACCAGACACCTTCTAATAAACACTCCATATTTCTGGGATAACATTGTGCAATCCTGAGTGTGCTTCACAGCCACCTGTAGGAAACACACTCTTTCCTCTTCCCATCTATATGCACTAGGCACTTTCTTACTAACGCTTAATTAGTAAAGGACACATTCAATATAAATGCTAAACTAACTTCAGATCACTAGAGAGAACCAATATATAGATATCAGAAGTGCTTCTTTTATCCTCATTTTTAACGTCGGCATAAAATCAAAGATTACTCTTCTTATTTTTATATGTATATTAGTAGTGCTTGTTATAAATGATGTCTCTGTGCACTTCATTATTTTGTAAAAAGGCATTTGCCCCCATAGTCTTGTATTAGGTACCATAACCCTCGTTTCCCCCTTAAAGCAACTTTTCTTCACTTTTAGTCACATAGAATATATTTTGGGCTGGTATATCAGTGTCTCGCTTTTGACCATGCTTCAATCTTGCTCCATTTTGTTAGCAACATCCATCCTCCAATCCAATCTGCTCCCAAAGGACAAAGTCAAGCACCAGCCTACTTTTTTTTTTCATTTCAGGACAGATGTTTCAATCAGATGTTAGTCACAATACGTGAAAAAAGGACAAACTTAACTTCCGTTTTATGCTGACTGATTTTTGCATAAAAGCTTCCATTAAATGAATAAATCGAGTAAATGTCAGACTCAACAAGTGCATACATTGTGCATCCTTAATTGCCTAATACAGGAATAAGAACTAGACTTACCAGCATTAAGAGCTTCAAACAGTCTCTGAATGGTGGCCACATCCCGCACCATGCCAGACTCTTGAATGCACTTCACAAACTCCTCCAGCTGCATAGGGGCCTTGGGAAGCTGGAACTTCTTCACGTGATAGTCGTACTCCATCTGCTCTCCTTTTTCTTTGCCGTTTACCTGACAGATAAGGCGTCTGAGCTCAGATCTCTCCTCGGTCTGTACTCTCTCCTCTTTCTGCAGAGAACGAACCAGCGTCTTCACCAGCTCTCTGGGGAAAACTTCAATGTCTGTTTTGTAGAGGTTCTGGAAGTCGCTGAGAGCATCCAATCGCTTTGAATTTTGCATATTGATGAGGCCGCGCAGGTAGAAATATCTGGCTAGCAGGGAGGAATCTTCAGGCAAGACAGTTGATATGGCTTTGTTGAGCTTGAGGATCAAATCTTCAATGTAACGGTGAATGTTGAGGTGGTTTAAGGGACGAGGGAAAAAAGGAAGCTGGAAGATCTTGACCGGCCTGGCTGGAGTATTCAGACCTTTTGGGATAAATGTTTTGAATGGATGATCAGTGACATAAATATATTGATAATCTGTGTTTCAATATTGAGCTTTGCCAATGGATTAGAGTGCAGTAGAGTTCTTACACATTTCAGGAGTGGTAGTTGGAGACACCTGTTTGTCATCTTGGATAAAGAAACTTGTGCGCTGGCCACTCTTAGACGAACTACGTCTCATTTCTTGTATAGTGGGTCTGCGAGAGGAATCCACCGAATTCCTGTATCTATACAAAGAATTTACAACAACAACAAAAAGTAATTTTAAAAAGAGAATTTCCAGTTCTTTAAATTTTATTATAAGATATTTTTTATTAGGTTAGTTAGTTTTTGTTTTGGGGTTTTAATATATTTTTATGTCTTTACATTTATTTAATAAATTATTAAAGAGACTACTGCATTAGTTGTTGTTGGTTCTCTAGATTTACCATTAATAGGTATGTGTTTTGAGTAAAATGATCATTTGTGTTCCATTTCAAAACTCTCATATAAGAACACTGTTGAAAAAACATAGATATTGTAATGACTGAGGGGAATCAGACACATAATTATTTTTATATTCAACAAATATTTCAATATTACCCTTGCCAATCCAACTAATTGTCAGGTTGGGTGAAACAACACCTTTGCATCTAGACATTTACAACATTTTTCTTCATCAACATCCAATCTGGAGGCATATAGAAAACACCATGCCGAAGACAAAGAGTCATAAAACTTTCCCTTGGAAAGTTAGCTTTCTTATTGGTAGGCCTGTCACAATAATCAACATATTGACTTATCGCACAACACATGGACATGACCTAAATTATTTTTTGTGATGCAATATATATCACCCATACATAAAACCAATTCTAGCAACATTTTAACTGATTGTGCAACATCTCTATCTCTATTGGAGGTGTCAGTGACAGTATGGTTAAAAAATACTATAGTATTTACTATATATTACTTTAGTATATTTTGGTGTGGGTGTCTGACAACTGAAAATAGATCTGGTAGCAGATATCGCAGCCTCTGTTACTTTTTACCTTGGACTTTGTTGTTAGCATTTATTACTATTTAGGATATTTATTACTATTTAGGATAGAATATTATCTATTTAGGATATGTGTTTTCACATTCTAATTCCAATGCCTAATTATTAAATTGTTAAAATGATTATAAATAAATCAAATATTTTTTGGAAGAGTGTACTTGCATTGTGATGACATTATATTGTCATTCTGGCATTATATAATGAGTTGCATAAAATGGTTTTAAAATTACAATTATCGCAATGTATTTTTGGTGCAATATATCATACAACAAAAAATAAATATTGTGACTGGCCTATTTATTGGTTATCTCAGCTCCTAAGGCTGTGACATTATTACCTCTAAAAAGAGATTGCTCTTAAGATAATGCTCGCTTCTAGCACCCAGGCATCACAGGAGAAGATGCTGATCTAACAGTCTTCTCCAGACACAGCTTAAGCTTGTGCCAGGCCTAAACTTTCCTTTCATCAAACTGGTTCTCTCTCATCTACTACCTTCAACAAAGATCAACTGGAGCCATAACAAACAGCATTCAGAACACTCTTTCAAACAGGCGAGCCATGCAAGTATCAAACTTGTATGTGCTGTTATGCTGCTGTAATTGTACGCTGTTATTCTTTAATCTTTACTGCCTCTTTACTGATTCTTCCTACAACAACTGAATGTGCGGGCATGTGTATGTTAGATTAGTTTAAGAACGTTTAAGGTGGTGCAGTGCGTAGCTCGGCTGGGTCAGTTGGCATTTCTGTGTGGAGTTTGCATGTTCTCCCCATGTCCGCGTGGGTTTCCTCCGGGTGCTCCGGTTTCCCCCACAAGTTCAAAGACATGCGGTGTATAGGTGAATTGGATAAGCTAAATTGTCCATAGTGTATGTGTGTGAATGAGTGTGTATGGGTGTTTCCCAGTGATGGGTTGCAGCTAGAAGGGAATCTGCTGTGTAAAACATATGCTGGATAAGTTGGCGGCTCATTCCGCTGTGACGACCCTTGATTAATAAAGGGACTAAGCCGAAAAGAAAATGCATGAATGAATGAGAATCTAAGAATCATATTTAATTATACCTAATTTACTGTAATTATTAGTTATGTCTTATGGGTTTGAGTAAAATGATAATATTTATTTATTCTATAAAGGTCTGGCAACAATTCAACCAAATTTCTAATGAAAATATTCTCATTTAGAGCCAACTGGTCAAAAAAAACAAATATGTTTAATTGTTGTGACTGAGATTCAGGGTTATTCCGACACCGATTTCTTAACTCCTGTGAAGTTTAAACATTGTTATTGTGTTGTCTAAAAATAAATATAAACATATCTAAAAACAACACTTTTGTTATGTTATGCAACAACAAATGTGTTCTAAATTTATATGCATATATAAAATCTTAGGGAGGATATATAATCTTATAATCTGACAGACAGAACTGTCCTTACGAATACAAAAAAAATGTTATTCATATAATTAGACATATCATATTCATGACTTACTTTTGTTCTTCTGTCAGGGTACTAAGCTCCATTTGGGCAAACATATCCATTTTTCTATTCAAACGTTCTTTTAAGAAAGAGTGGAAAATAGGTGTTTCCAAGACCTGTCATAAAGTAAAAAGCTATCAGTTGTACAGTTTGATTCTATTTCTAAAAGTCAAAGACCAGACGTATTATTTAATAGAAAACAGAAAATCACTTTTTTATAAAATGGCTGGTCCTCTGGGTTTCTGGTCTTGAGGAACTCATCAGTATTGAAAACTCTGTGTTCGTAATTAAGGTAATCACTGACATCTCTGAGAAAAAAGGACAAATATTTAAATGAGTTTATTAAAAAGTCATAAGTAGATTTCTGCACAGGCTTTTACTTACCGAAACATGTTAAAGAGGAGCTCCAGGCTGATGTTTTGTATTTCCAAATTGAGTCTCTGTTGCCAACATCTTCTCTGATTCCGCAGCTCATTAAGATCTCCACACATGCTCTGATGAACCAGATTCAGGTCATAATGCAATCGAAGACCTTTCCTTCTGCATGAAGATCCAGCAAAACCATTATAAATGTGACAAATACAAGACCATCAATGGTGTAATGCAACTCTGTCACAAAAAATATATGAACTTAATGATTAAATGTGTCTCACCGACTTTTGAAACATTGAGCAGCTGCATGTGGGACATCTGGGATGTCAAAGTCAAGAATGCTGGAGCAGGACACGGTTCCTTCATCAATATTGATCAGAATCAGATCATCATTTTCCTGAGACATGAAGAATAATTTTACCGATCACAAATCACAGAAGACTAATACACTGAACAATATTATATAAATCCCTTATTATATTATTATTCATTCATTCATTTTCTTTTTGGCTTAGTCCCTTTATTAATCTGGGGTCGCCACAACTTATCCAGCATATGTTTTACAGCCCTTCCAGCTGCAACCCATCACTGGGAAACATCCACACACACTCATTTATACACATACACTATGGACAACTTATCTTACCCAATTCACCTATACCGCATGTCTTTCGACTTGTGGGGAAACTGGAGCACCCAGAGGAAACCCACGTGAACACGTGGAGAACATACAAACTCCACACTCCAACTGACCCAGCCGAGTCTCAAACCAGTGACTTTCTTGCTGTGAGGCGATTTTGCTACTCACTGCGCCACAATGACGCCCTAATATATTATTATATTATATTATATTATATTATATTATATTGGGCCTCACAGTGGCGCAGTGGGTAGCACGTTCGCCTCACAGCAAGAAGGTCGCTGATCGCTGGTTCGAGCCTCGGCTGGGTCAGTTGGCGTTTCTGTGTGGAGTTTGCATGTTCTCCCTGTGTTGGCGTGGGTTTCCTCCGGAAAGACATGCGGTATAGGTGAATTGGGTAAGCTAAATTGTCCGTAGTGCATGAGTGTGAATGGGTGTGTATGGATGTTTCCCAGAGATGGGTTGCAGCTGGAAGGGCATCCGCTGCGTCAAACATATGCTGGATAAGTTGGCGGTTCATTCCGCTGTGGCGACCCCAGATTAATAAAGGGACTAAGCCGAAATGAAAATGAATGAATGAATGAATTATATTATATTATATTATATTATATTATATTATATTATATTATATTATATTATATTATATTATATTATATTATATTATATTATAACTCCAGTATGTTTATTGTATGCATGTATTTTTCTTCATTTTTTGACATCCACAATCCAGTTCTCCATCACTCCTTTAGGGACCTCAGTTTTTTTAAACACCTGAACTAAAGAAAATTTAATCAATTATTATGGAACTTAATTTTAGGCTTTACCTTGGCAACCTCCTCATAGTGGCTGATGTGGCATCCCATAAGGAAGGCAGTTGGTGCCATAACGAAATCCAGCATCTGTTGGGATAGTATGGGCACCAGTGGGTGCTGCCAGCGCAGAGGCCAAATATACAGCATAAAACACTCTGCAATCAGGGTCAGTTTGGCCCAGTCCGAGGAAAAGAACACCATACGCTGCTCAGTCAGAATACATGCTATGATCTGCAGAAGAACAATGCACAATTATTCCCATATGATTTGGACCAAGACATTCAATATTGTTCAGTCTAACTCTGTGTTTGGTCTTAGCATTCATAAAAGGTAAAGCAGCAGATTCTTATTGTGTTTGGGCTTTGTGTGTTTGTTGACGTGTGCATGTGTGTGCCAGTAGTTTTAGTGGTGTAAAAATGGTTTTATAGCTAGCCTGTCAAAATTGACCCATAAGATATTTTACCCTACATGTTTACAGCTTTCATGAAAATAGATAAAAATAGTCCTAATGTTGGGGTCGTTTTAGAAAAAGTCATTAAACTTCAAGATAAAAAAAAAAATATATATTTTTTTTTCTGCTGCTAAAATGGCCATGAAAGATTTTGACATGTATAGTAGGCCAACAATTGGGTTAAAAAGACTTCTCCATCTCTAACTGACTGATTTCCAGACTTTTGTCTAAGAAAACCCCCAATTATTGATGATTAAACTTTTATCTGAGACCTGCAGAATGTGTCTGGTCTTGAAGCAGAGGAACGGAAGATGAAGGTCCAGGTCGACCACAGGATGATGTTGATCCTCTCTTGATGGAAGGACAATCATCAGAGGTTGCATGATGAACATCTGAAAAAAACAACAACTTTGTGAATACAGTATATTTCACATGCAATTAGGTAATAATGAAATTAGAGTTTTAATCAGCTCCCTGTTCTTTAAGTAGATTAAACTGAACCCACCACATGCAGCTGACCGGGAGGAGGAACTGGGACCACAGTTAGTTTAGCAGAAAACTCTTTCACTCGCTCTTCCATCTCAGTAATCTGGCAGATTTTAAGCTCACGAAAGAGGCTGCGGATGAGACAGTGAAAAGGGAATTGAGGAAATGCTGCTGTACTTTCTACAATTTCAATTTAATATGTGGAGATAACTATGTTTGCCATTGCTTTGAGGTTGGCAAACTGGGTGCAAAGTAATTTATAAAAGGTGCCATAGAATACATTTATACAATATAATAAATTGTTCTCTGATATCTACATAGAAGATATGTGGCTTTGGTAAATCCTAGGAATGGGCCCTAATATGATATAATTGAAGAGTTGTGAATATTAATGAGCTCTACTCTGATTCTCAAGCAGCTCAGCTCATGTCTGAGGCCATGTCCACAATAATATGTTTTTTTGTTTAAAAATGCATAGTTTTTCTTTTCGTTGCAGGCTTCCATCCACACTGAGAGAGTGTTTTTGGGAAATGAAAACATATATTTTTGAAAATGCTGTCCAAAGTGGATAAATTTTAACTTTTCGACTTCGTGTTGCAGCATGGACTGTGAAAACAGATGCTTTTGAAAACAATGATGCATTTTAGTCATGTGACCAATTTAGCTAACATGGTGGACAACACTGTAAAGCAGATGTTGATGTAAAGATTAATGTCAGTTTGTACATGCTCCATATTGCATGTTCACTGCATGGGAGCTATTGTTCAGCGGCGGAAGATGACGACAGATGCAACATTTTGCCGTGACATTTAAAAAAGATGGAAAGTAAACAAACGCAAGGTGGATGTGATGCAGGTAAAAGCGTCTTATGTCTGTGCGCATGTGCAGTACATGAACGAAGCGTTTTCAGTCATTTTAGTGTGGATGGCCATTTTTTCGGAAAGGACGATAGTGTGGATGTGGAACGTTTTTAGATGAAAACGTTTCTTTCAAATTTATCCGGATTAGTAAAGACATAGCCTGACACTCTCTCTTTCTCTCTCACACACACACAGAGCTCGGTGTACCCTGAAATATGCAAAATAATCAGTCATACTTTGTATTCAATATTCAGTCAAAAAATGTTTTTAACAAATTGAGTAGATTCCTTGTTACATGACAATCTTTTCAACTGAAATGGCAGAGAGGTTTATTTTTAGCTAGAAGCAGTGAGTGAGCCACCACAATAACCTATCTTACTCCTGAGATGTGTTGTGGAGGAAATATAGGCTAAATTATAAAATATAAATTATACTCGACAAAAGGAGCCCACAGAGATATATTCAAATTTGTAGTTTGTGGGTTTAACATATATAAAAATGCTGGCAGATATTATTATCCACCATAAATAAAGGAGTTTATTGCCGTTCTTTCACTCCAGAAAAAACACAGTAAGAGCTGAGTAATATGACACAATCATTATATGTGCAATAAACACTCATAATAAGCAGTTTACAAGTGTTTGTTAAGATCGTGCTTGGCTACCTGCTTCACAAAACTTCTCCTTTACTCTTCCTTAAACCCAATCCTGTTTCCAACAAAGAGTCCCACATACATAGTACAAGCTGAGATAAACTTAAAAATAAGGGGAACATTTATCATTGTCACTAGGAAATGTTGTGGCCAGTCAAACACTGCATGGGGAATGCATATTGATGATCTCATGTGGAACGTTAGAGTATATGTTTTGTTCCGATTGGCCTGTTTATTTTTGTTTTATTTTTATATATTTTACCAGAATTTCACACTTACTAGATTTACATGAGAATGAGGAAACAATCTGGTTTGAGGAACATGGTATGTCACCTCCATGTACTCTTATTATTTTTTTTATTCTATGGCACCTTTTAGAAATAAATGTCTTGAATCTTGACTCTTGATGATACCTGGATAGACAGTCCTTGAGAGCACTGTAATATGGGTGTTTTGATATTACACACACTGCATAAGGAGTATAGAGCCGTGGAGGCTTGTATGAGGTCTGGTGTGCATTTTGGTGCAGCTTCCCTTCCTGTATAAGATGGGTTAAAAAAAGGTTTGAACATGTCAATGTCTTAACCATCCTATGTATTAGTCTTCTTTAAACCGAATTACTTGCAAGCTAGGCATGTTAATCAGTGTTATTAGTTTTTTTTTCTTTTTAACAGCTGTCCGAAAAAAGAAGTCAGAATATGTCAGTGTTTTATAAATTAGTCTGCAAAATACTCACAATCCCAACTATAATGCTGTTGGGATCTTTTGTCTTTATTTACTCCATGACTTTATTTACCTAAAGGTGGCATTGAGACCAACTATCAAACATTACATATATCTGCAAACAGTAATAAAACTACCGCTGCTTCAACTGGCAGTAATTCCAGAGATGCTCATAAACAGCAGGTAAAATTCAGCACAGGTGATCTGTCAATGCCCAACCATTACGAGAGGTTATATAAATAAGAAACTGACCTGCGTTGCTCTGTAGAACTGGAGAACTACTCCATGAGACTGGTTTCCAAGCACATCAGTGAAGACCAAGTAGTGGAACTGTTCATCCTTTTGTTCCTTAGTTACTTGAAGTCCTCCTGATTTAGAAAAAAGAAAAATGTTAAATCTGTGAAATCTGATTTTAAACTACTTTTGCAGAAACTCTGCACTGTAATATATTTTACATTTACAGTGTAAATTGTTCATTTTATTGCTATGTGCTGACTCTGACCTTTGCCACCTTCTACAGATACTCTTTCAACAGTATTAAACTATGTATTGTATGAATATCTATCTGGAATTGAACCGCAGCAACAAATAGTCGAGCAATTTAGTTTCACCTGGAAAGCACAGTTGTGGTAAAGCCACCAGATCCAGGTCTTTTAGATTGCCTTTATTCTCTGTGGTTTCCTCCTTGGGGTTTACAATTTTAAAAATGGGCTTATCATTGTTTTTCTGAATGGGAGAGCACCATTGCTGTGTCGGACTTAATGTTTCCACAGCTGGTTCAGCTACACTCTCTTGAAAGCAAAACAGAGGCATGTGGACCTGCAGGACCTCAGGATCGAGCAGAGGAAGAGGACTTCCATTCACCTGTGGCAAAGACTAAAGAAAATAAAGAAAACATACAAATCACAGTGTGCATCCTGCATGGCGATTGCATAGACTGTTGAAAGTAATTTTTTTTTTTATAAAGAATTAACACATGTCAATCTGTGTATATTTTCTCAGCAAAACAACACAACAAAATGCCACAAATATTGTTGCAAATTTTGAGAAAATATTCTGTTAAAATCTGTCATTTTAAGGCACAATATATCTGAAATATTTCCAGCAAAATCCCCCAACAACCCCATACACAGGCAAAACCAAGAGGAAACACTGCATGCCTGCATACATACATACATAAATATTGTGCTGTACCAAAACTTGCGCGTAGTATGCAGTACAAATAAATTACTAAGCTGCACACTACTAATACTCACCTTCAAGACAACTATATGCACCCATTAGTAATAAATGATGTACAAACTTGTAACTTAAAAAAAAAAATACTACCACGGTGACAGCTTTTGTACCTTTTTCCGATATAGAAATAGTTCTTAAAGGAACACTCCACTTTACAACAAATTTTACAACCCCCCAGAGTTAAACAGTAGAGTAAATTTCCTGGTCTGGAGTTATAACTTTTAGCTTAGCTTAGCATGGATCATCGAAGCGGATTAGACCATTAGCATCTTGCTCAAAAATCTCAAATAAGTGTTTCGATAATTTTCTAATTTAAAGCTTGACCCTTCTGTAGTTACACTGTGTATTAAGAAAATGAAAAGTTGCTATTTTCTAGGATGATATGGCTACGAACTATACTCTCATTCTGGTGTAATAATCAAGGAGCTTTGCATCAGTACCATGGCTGCAGCAGACGCAATGATATTATGCAGATTCTACCTGGTGGTGCAAGTGTATAGGGCTTGGGGTTGGGGACTATTTTCATTCAATTTATAATATCAATCGCTCCAACCAGACCCAGAGATTGGCTAAATAGATAAAAAAAACCTACAACTCATGCTACAGATAAGATTAGGATACACCAAATGTGTTCATAAAATGATTAGTTTATGAAAAAATTCTAAATGACAGAAAAACTATTCAGAAGTTATAAACAAAAATAACAGATTTTATTATCTCCTGATCACAAGGTGACACTGTGCAGGTAACCTCAGGTTATGGTTGTCGAAAACACATACCAAGTTTGGTTAGCATCATTTGATAAAGAGACCAATGGTCTAGGAGGAGTTTGAAAATGGTTTTCTAAAAAACCAAGATGGCTTTCATTAATTTATTGACAGAAAATGGGAAAATCATGAAAAAGGGAAAAATGGCATTATTAACTTAAACATGAGTGACATTTTTGACAGTTGGTAGCGTAACATGGGAGAGATTACAAATTTGTATTAGCCAATGTCATTTTAATTCAATACTGTCCTATGCCTTTGTGTCAAATTACATATCTGTTTGCCATAACATTCTATTGGCTGTCACAGATTCAACAGTGAAGAAGAAGAAGAAGAAGAAGAAGAAGAAGAAGAAGAAGAAGAAGAAGAAGAAGAAGAA
>CAIGQW010053747.1:12446229-12464557 GCA_903798125.1 Danio choprae
AAGAAGAAGAAGAAGAAGAAGAAGAAGAAGAAGAAGAAGAAGAAGAATATAATTAAAGCTGCCTATACAAGTTCTGTCAAATAAATATTACAAAAAATAAAGACTCAGACTCACACCCAAACTGAAACCAACATAGACAACAATCATGAATTCCATAATACAATATTGTTTCGCTTTGGGCCTGTCTAATCTTGCCTCAAACACAGAATGTTTTGAAATAAAGACACCCAGTGCAGCAAGGTGCTTTACGCTTATTACACATTATTCTACCTGACACAGCTTATTCAGCTTATCAGATGAAGCTCCAATAACAATGCATGCTTCCAATAATCTTGAAGGCAGTCCGTCTGCCATTGAAAATCAACAGATCTGCGAAGATAGAAAGAACAATGAAGAAAATACTATTATTCATTTAAAATTCATCCCAATTGAAATCTTAAAGAGGATGAGCATTTCTGCTTGACACTCAACTGTACTGTGGTAACCCTTAAAGATTCTGTATTAAAATAAATGAAATATTAACACAAATTTCAACTCAGCGATAAGCGAAAACAAACAAACAATTTTCTTTTGCAAAGACAAAGCATGACACAGGCAAAATTTTAAAGGGCCACACCAATGATGCCAGCCATTGTAGTCGAAAGCATGAAGAAACAAGTTATAACAGGCTCGCAGGACAACACGGATGAGAGGCATGTGTTACTAATCTCATTTTCCTGCTCTGTGAATGGGTTAAACTGGATTCATGTGTGGTGCAAGAGTGAAAACTTCTCAGCAGACAAGTTAAAGGAATAGTTCACCCAAAATCAAAAATTCTGTCCTCATTTACTCACCCTTTATTTGCCACAAACCTGACTGACTTACTTTCATCTGTTGAAGATATTTTAAAGAAAGCGGAAAACCTGTTATCGTTGACTTAACTAGTATTTGTTTTCCTTACAATGAATGTAGATTTTCAGCTTTCTTTAAAATATTTTCATTTGTGTTCAACAAAAAGGTTTGAAAGGTGAAGGGTGAATAAATACTGAGCTATTTTTTTTTATTTTTTTGGATAAACTATCACTTTAAGGCTAGATTATTTGAATAAGCAAAGCGAGACATATTAAAATGGACATGGGCTATTTTAAGACTGCAGTCCACAACTGAAACACAACGCAACACATAATAAAACGGTTAAACCGTTTGCAAGAAAAAAATAAAACAATAAAAAGAAGTAATATTAATAATCATAACTATAATAATAATAATAATTCACAATTAGTCCACGTTGCAAAGCATTCAGATGCTGTTTTTGACATAAAATCATTGATACTGCAAGCACAATAACAGAAAAGGCGTGTTTAGCGTATTAGAAATAACTGCAAAAGTGCTTTCAAATATGACGTGTCGGTCTGTTCGCGTATAATCTTGTAATCTCTAAAGTTGAATAGCTACAATGAACATTTCTGCAGCACCTTTTATTCTACAAATACAGAATGCCCATATTGCAGTAGAGATGAAAATGCACGCACCTTTTGTCGATCCGTATTCCGAAAGTGAAATTAAGCATCGGAAGAGATGGAGGTAGATAAGTCACAATGAACAAGCGGCGCACAGGATCTGCGCATGCGCTTCGGTAACAGCAAGAGTTGTTTTTAAAGGTCAGCGTATACCTTTAACTTGACAACATAACAGTGCTGAAAATTAGAAACTTATTAAAATTATTGTTGGCACTTCCAACTACGCTTGTGTCACCTATCACGACAATATTAATATAATATTAGATATTTTGGGGAAGACAATTATATTATAATGTGCATGATAAACACACAGGTTTAATAAACAACTGACTTTAACATGAAACCTTAAAAATACCAACATTTGTGACCCTGACCACAAAACCGGAGTCATATTGCTTGTGTAATTTATTGACAATAGCTACAAATACAATGTATCAAAATTAGATTATGCCAGAAATCATTAGAATAGCTAGTAATAAAGATAATCATATATTTGGTAACTTTCAGACTGTGCAATAAATATATCAAAAGTCATTTTTGGATTAGCAATGTGCATTGCTAAGCACTTCATTTAGAAATCTTCAAAGGCGATTTTCCCAATGCTTTTTTCAAACTCAGATTTTCTAAATAATATCTAGGGCAAATATTGTACTATCATAACAAACTATACATAAATGGAAATATTGTTTATTCAGATTTCAGGTAATGTACATATTTCAATCTAAAAATAGGACACTTGTGGCCCGTTTCCACTGAGTGGTACAGTACGGTACGGTACGCTTTTTAGGCCTTTGGTTTTGTGGTTCAGGGTCACATTTCCCAGAACTGTGACACCTAAAAATAACACCATCAACCTTTAAATAAAAAAAGGTACAAAACACTTAATTTTGGTTTGCCAACTTATGCTGGTTAGCAGATGCAATTAAGTGCTCTCTTTTTTCCTGTTTTCAAATTTATACCACATGACTTATAGCAGCCACATGATTTATAAAAGTTGTATTATGTATATTAAGAATAATATGACATAAAATGCTAAAAATATCTAAGACCTCATCAGTCATATTCCTTAAAACCTTTGTGTTTTAACTGTGTTTATTTTTCTATGATGTTATAGCCTAGTATATTTATGTTTTTAAATAAGATGAATGATTAAGAAATGACAAACAAGACTGACTGTTCTCACACTCTAATGTTAGAGTTTCCTCAAGCAGGAAAACCACTGAGCGAAGAGAAGGCTGAAAATGCCCTCCCCACCCCCCACCACCACACAAACACAAAAATCGACTGCAAAAAATTGATACAAGTGCGATTACTTCAGCTGTTTACAAACTTTACATCCACTTGACCGACTGCACTCCGATATAAAGCGGTCACAGTAACTTTTGTAAAGGTATATGTTTGTACCTATGGTCCATATTGGCACCTTAAAGGGTCTACATATTACTTAAAAAGTACAAAAGTGAATGTGCGATCTCTAACCCAGTCTGGTTTTTGCTGTAAACACTCATGGGTACACTGGCAGTGGTCGGGACTTTCCAACACAGAGCACACATTTTAAAATAGAATATTGTGCTGTGCTGTTTTACTTAAACAATGAACATTTCCATATAGTATCTCCAAATATTACATTTTATATATCTAAAAAAAGAAACATTTCACACAGAGATGTTAAAAATGGGTGCAAATGATAGTCATTGGGTTTTAAATGGACCATTAATCTGTTAATGTTTATAAAAAATAAATGTTAACAAAAACACTCACTACTTTTGAATGAATCACATTAATAAAGATATTTAATTTATGCAGTGATGCAGTGTTATTCAGTTAGATTTGGCTTTTAGGTTTCAGTGGGGCCTGTGAAAATGTCTTCTTTACAATAATCCTTTGAACGAACTAGAACAGGGATGGGCAACGTCGGTCCTGGAGGGCCACTGTCCTGCAGAGTTGAGCTCCAACCCTAATCAAACACACCTGCCTATAGCTTTCTAGTGATCTTGAAGACAGTTCAGGTGCGTTTGATTTGTGTTGGAGCAAAACTCTGCAGAACACCAGTCCTCTATAGGACCAAAGTTGCACATCCCTGAACTAGAACTACAGGGAAAATCTTTTTACTGCTACTACACAAAAAGATTACAGATCAATGTCAGTTTAAACTACTATTTCTCTTCATAGCCTATATGAAATACAATTTATTTTAATATAGTAGTAAAATAGTCCTGAAAAACAAAGCCTTACACGGGAATAGTTCTTACTCAAGAGAACACAGCTGACTTACTACATTTGTATATAGGCCTACTTTAAATTCTAATATGCAGTAATAGCAAATATGCACCCATGCAGTAATTAGCTATGTGTCTTTTGATATGCCAGTTGAAGTCTTTCATGAGAAACGGATAAGAAAATAGAATTACTCATAATAGTTTGATAGATATTTTTGAATAAGTACCTCTTAAAAAAGATTTTAAAAAATGTTTCAACCCGTTTTTTACACCCTCATGAAAGGTGTGACAGCAAGAGTGGATCAAATGCACGTTCACAAAACCTGTGATTTGTATTTTTCCTTAAAGGTTGCCCTTTGTATGTATAAACACAGTGAATGTGTAAGGTAAGCGTTAACTTAAAACACATTATTTCTTAATATGTTATTATTATTTGTTATCTTTTACCCCCTACTGGACGAAATCAGAAAGAACGGGTAAAAGGGTCTTTGAACTGCGGAAACGCCTTCAAACCTCTCTGGTTGCGCAGGAACATACCTTCCACTTTCTTATGATGTACGTACGCCATCTTGTGTTCACAGGCAGCAAAGCCAAACCAACAGCGGAGAGTAAACAACCATAAAATATGGTACTAGTTTCTTAAAAAAACAACAACAACTAATGGATACTAATAGATACTAATGGATACTAATAGCACAGATGTCAAACTCAGTTACTGGAGGTTTACCTTTAACCCTGATTAAACACACCTGAACAAACTGATTGAGTCCTTCAGTCTTGTTTGAAATCCACAGGTGTGTTGAAGCAGGGTTGGAACTAAAACTGAATAATTAATTTCTGAATGTTAAAAGTCAGCAAATTGACTTAAAATTTGTTACTAATAACCTAGTCACTGAAATGAGGATCTAATGAATATGCACTAGTAAGTACTAATACATACACTATAAAGTACTAGTATATAACAAATATACTACTATTTAAAGAATTACTACTAATTACTGAATGGCATTTAAGGAATAAGTTCAAGTTGATGAATAAATTCATTTACTGAATAACTAGTATCTAATAGGCTGTCTAAATAAAAACAAGTATAGTTTAAAAAGCTACCACACAGTACCTAAACACACACACGCACACACACACACACACACACACACACACACACTAGTTCTTAATAGAAACAATGCTAATATCTTAAAATAGATATAACTAGCATGGAAATAGATAATACAATTTTTTGAGTTAAACATCAGAGCCAGACATTCATATTAGATTAAAAGATAAAACAAATTCAATCACAATGTGTGGCAGTTTAAATCAAACAACCGTTCAAACAAAGAAGAGTGTAAAACTTTCTTTTTATGGAAACTGAACAAAATTCAAAACCAACAACTGGAACCAGTGTAAACGTTCAATTTGGTTCAAACACGCACACAAAAAAAAGTCACAGCAGTACCACAAAAAAAAAATTGAAGATAAAAATAAAAAGTGTTCACCATTATCAGAAAACACACACACAAAAATAAAAAATGAGCCAGTCCGCTGACCTCTGTACAGCAATTACAGACGCCAGCAATGTATTGAAACTACATTTAGGAGCGGCTACTCCAAGTCAGTGGAGAAGATATTTGGCCTTTCTTCTTGAATAAAAAAATCAACTTGTGTATATAATCTAAACAACAGTACCAGAAACGTTTATGAAATTGGCTGTAAAAAATACTGCTACTGCTGGAGTGTCATTGCTTAAGATAAAGGCTGACAGCAAATAAAAATCTGCCCTGACAGCTAAACACATTTCTTCATTTCGCACACTAAGCCGTTCCTTTATTCAACATCCCTTCTTCCTCTGTGCTCTTTCTCCCTTGAAATAGTGTACCTAATAAATCAAGTTCCTAAAGTCAACTCTCAAAACCAATGTCTTTGCCAAAAAATTGGCATTGTGCATAGTTAAATCTACAGAAGTGAGCGATCAAAAGCGCTCGAAAGCAGCAGCTGTTCAGCTTTAACCTGAGTGTTTGTCATGATTTGAGGCAAATGAAGCAAACACAACGACAATCAGATGTATTTTTTACCACTTAAACATACGTCTAAAATTATGCAAAAACTTTTATCTGGTATATAAATGACTTGTGAATGATGGGGAAAGATTATTAGCGTGTGAAACCATGTTTTTCACTGTAGTGACGTAAACAAAAATGCTTCAATTGAAATTAAAACTTGTGTAGACAATGGAGAAATAATCTCAAGAAATTACATATTTGACTCAAATAGGTTTGTTTCCGTACCATATCCACAGAATTACATTCAGCATATGTGTGAGTCTATGATTGGTAGAGAACGTCCAACTTTTGCTTGTGCATTCTGGGATTTGTACTTTAAAACGCAAGTATTATTATTATCTTTTTTTAGCTCTAACATCTAAACTGAGGATTCAGTCTCCGGCTTGTTTCTTGGTTTCTCTGCACTGCTATTGGATGCCGCCTCTGATTTCACAGATCCTGGGCCTTGTTCTTCTTCGTCGTCATCATCTTCGTCGTCGAGTGTATCAGGGTAGATGACGAGGAACGCTGCGGCCAGGAAAGCCAGACAAGAGCCTCCAGATGCCACCATAGGAATTACTCTCACCGTGCCGACCGCATCTACCACTGCACCGAGAGCAGACGCCACCAGGATCTGAGAGATGTACACTTGACATGTCAGGATGGCGCAGTCGATGCCAAAGCCTCGCCGTGAGTTTCCAGGGCTGTGGTGAATGTACTGTCAAAGAAAACGTACATTCGCTGATTGAGAGCACTGCTGCTGTGAGCAAAAACTATTTAATGAATTAAGTGTATATAGAACAGAAAGGGTAAAAATTGAAGAGAATATTTTCCTGATATACATGCAGACGTATAGATACTACTAAAAAGATAAAAAGGACAAAATAAATGAGTAAAAAAGTGACAGTAAGAGGTCAGTCATAAAAAATGTATTTTTCCACTCCAATGCACTGCTTTTCAATAGTTTTATTTCTTATATAAAGACTTAGACTGGCGGTTCATTCCGCTGTGGCGACCCCAGATTAATAAAGGGACTAAGCCGAAATTAAAATGAATGAATGAATAAAGACTTAGACAGAAATGATCGAATATCAATTCTTTTGCAGTGCCAAATTATTAAGACACTGTATAAAGTTAAACGGATTTAATCAATGTCAGTTCCAAAGCAGATGACCAATCAGAAGAAGGCAGGGCACACACTTCAAGCTTCTGTGTACAGTAGCAAGTTGGCATGACAACAGTTTAATTTGATGGCAACATGGCGGAGGAGGTTCTTATTTTAAAACCAATCCTCCTGAGCACTGTTTTGCATTTTTAAACACACAGACACATTCTTTGTGAATGGCCCCAAAGATGATTATAATATTAAACAAAAAAAAACTTTTGAACTTCATATACATCAAACTACTGTGAAAATAAATGTAGTACAGCTTCACCAAAAATTTAAGCAACAAAAATAAGGACAACAAAGTTTCTTAAGCACCAAATCAGCATTTAGAATGATTTCTGAAAGATTGTGTGACATTAAAAGCTGGAGTAATTATGCTGACAGAAATTACATTTTTAAAAGGTAAAAAATATATCACAATTAAGTATCGTCAAAACTATGTATTGATCAAATGGTTGAAATGAAATGTGTTCTGACGATTCACTGTTATACAAATAATTGTGATTTAATTCAGTTTAATCCTGTTACTTACAGTTGAAACTTTTCTGTTCAATATAATAATAAAATTAGGTGCTGACGATTTACTTTAATGCAGATAAACATATCATGATTAAATTTAATTCATGATGTAATATTATCAATACATAATATATACATATTTATAGATAATCTAATATTTATACAATTTATCAATTTATATAATTTACTTGTGAGTCACTTTGGATAAAAGCGTTTGCTAAATCAGTAAATGTTAATGTAAAATAATTAAGTTATATATTAAACCTTATTTGAATAGAAAATGTGATCAGATGTCACCATAACTAATATTAGAGTATTAATCAATGTTTGTGATAAGCCTAGACTAGGCCCTTTGGAAATCTTAAAGGAATATTGATGATTCAAAATTTTTAAGTGGCAATGAATTAATAACATGATATTTATGGCAAAAATGAGTTTATAAAACAATACAGACCTCTTTGATCTCATGGTACTGTCCCAGCAGAGCATAAGGGCAGTATGACATGCTCATAGAGATGACCCCCATGGTGCTTATCATCACCATCGCTACATATACATTTGGAAAGATGGACATGACGGCTGTGCCCACGGCAAATCCCAGAGTCCCCAAAATGTAGGTGATTCTTATGCTCAGGTCATAGTTGTTCAAGATCCTCTGGAGCACATCTGAAAAACGTGTTTAGGGTCATTTGTCAAAAATAATAATTTGAATAAACACCAACTAAGATATCGCACTTTACAACTGTCTTTATTTATATAAGACAATTATACATATTTAATATTTATATTAGTTACAATATAAATAATTAATACAATAATTACAAAGATTAAATGCAATTAAAAACTTCCAAAATAAAAGCTTATTTTGACATAAGATGTGTGTTTATTTTATATATATAAACACATATATATGCACATATACATATATATATATATATATATATATATATATATATATAAATTATTATTTATTACTATTATATTATATATAAACATTTTTAATGTAACATGAGATTTTTTAATAAGAAAATGTATAAGGAATGTAATGTAATAAGGACAACGTATTATCCTTTATTTACTGGTTTTTATATAATATAATTTGATCAATTGCCAACATGACTTTATTTAATGATATGCGAGAAAATGCAGCTACAGAATTGATTAATTTCTACAGATTGTATTAGTTTCTCTGGATTTAATATGTACAGTATATATTTGAGTAAAATGTTAAGATTTTGTTTGTTTTTTGTTTAAGGTCTAATATAATGCATTCCAAAATTCAAATAAAAATATTGTCATTTTGAACTTTAGGAAAATGAGAATTGGTTTTAATAAATGTTTGAATTGCTGTAATTAAAAACAAGGGTTACTGCACAGCATGTTGATTTAATATATCTTGTTCAATCTGTAGCGATGAAGTACATCGCAGGTTAATGTTTGCTGCTAAAAAATCATTCTGAGATTAATAAAAGAGAGTCAGTCATTCAAGACAAACAAGAACTTCTTATTGAAAAATCTGCTTATTTGACACCTTGGTCATGTGAATGTCTGACTACAGAACTGAAACCTGATTATCTTACTAGAAAATACAAGCAAAAAAAAACTGTCCACTGTCGATGAGTATCAAAACTAAACAAATGAGCATAACACACACACAAACACAGACACAGACCTGAGCAGAGCGCAGCTGTAGCTGCATAGATTACCAACCCCCAGCAGCCCATCTTCACGCCTTTACTGTAGTCATGCAGGGCGGTGGAGTTTGCAGCAGCCTGTTTTCAGAAAAGATCATATCATGCATATTCACAAGTACATGCATTAAAATAGAGCTTGTGTCATTTCAAAATGCTACAATAAACAATCTTTACTTGGTTAGTCATAACTTATCTCACTTTATATGTTAATATTAATTAATATGAATATTGTGGCATATTTAATGTTTTGACAGAGATGGAAATTGTTAAGTCGATTGGTTGTTAAATTGGTTGTTAAGTCGTGTTTAAGTTAGTGAAATGTTATTCCAAAAAAAAAAAAAAAAAGACCTTAATTAAACAAAAACTAATTTTAAAACCATTTTGAAAACTGGTTGTGAAAATGACCCAACCTAAACATTTATACAGTGTGTGGCATTACAAAGACTCTTTGATTGTTTGGGACAGAAAATAAATACAACAGACCGGTTCACACAATCAATTTTCAGACCAAACCTAAAGATGAAAAACAAAATATAAAAAAATGCTTCTATGCATTCAATGTTTTTTTTTATTAGTTAGAAATTATTTATCTAATAAAATGTGTACTGGAGTCAAAAAAGTATCAGAAAATCCTCCATCTCACACATGCAGACACGCAGTCAGACGCACACACAAACAAACAAATACGCACGCACGCACGCAGGCACAAATAAATGTGCTGTCATGATTCATTTCTGACATCTGCGTTGAACAGTAATTAAACATCACAACTATGAGAACAAACAGGTGTGCTTGAGCATCTGCCCTGTTTATGGTCAAATATTGTGACATCGTGTCCTGTTTTTGAACTCATTTAGATATCATTGTTGTTGGTTGCATTCATATTTCAGCCATTTGTATTACCAAGAAGCTTCTCTTTGTTTGCTCGGTTCACACCAGGGTTCAGATGGCAGCAATCACACTTCAGTGAGCCACAATAACAAAGCAATTGTACCAGACTTTGTTTGAACCTAACCAAACCTGCTCTGTGTAAACGCCCTAAATCTAATCCCTCACCACATCTTTTCTTCCCTTCACTCTCTCTCATTTCCTTTCATAAACCGATTTTACAGTTTAGGTAGAAAAAAGTTTCACTAAAGACCGTAAGGACAAAATTCCCCATTAAATCTTCAATATTTAATTAACAAAATATATATTTTTGTATATTTTTAAACATTGTTCCCCCCCAAGTTTGTCTGCTGGAGAAAATACTTTCCCTTTCTGATTTTGAGCACCATAGAACAAATGAACTAACATTAAGGGTAACACTTCACTCTTTTCACTTCACTCAGGTAAAAATTCACTCTATTTACTACTGGCTTATTACCTGCCTATTATTAAGATATTTACTGTTTATTAGCACTTATAAATTATGATCTAATTTTACATCCCTAATCTTACTTAATACCTATACCCAACTACTACCTTACTAACTATTAACAAGCAGCTAATTAGTAGTTTATTGAGCTAAAAGTCTTACTTAATGTTTTGTTAATAGCGTGAATTGGACATTAAAATTAAGTGTGACCAAATTATTATTATTATTTATCCTTTTAAGATTATAATTATGTAAGTGTGTTGGTATTAAACTCATGTGCATAATAAGAAATTTGTATAAGTTTGAGTCATTAAATATATATATATAAATAATAGTTAGAAAGAAAGATAGATAGATAGATAAATAAATAAATACATTTCTATAAATCTATAATTTGCAATTAACTTGAGATAAATGGAACAAAATAAAGAACAGGATAAAGATCTGTTCTTACGGTCGGGTCTCCTCCATAGATGACCTGGCCCATGAAGTCGGTGTAGAACACAGCCTGTGCGATCATGGAGAACCAGGTGAGCAGGTGACACACACACAGACGCCACAGCTGAGGCGGCATTTTCAACATGGACAACCACAGCAGTTTGACCGTGGTCTCACTATCACCATCCTCGCTCTCTTCATCCTCCTCGTTCCTGCGGGACGCAGAGATGCCACCAAGCTGCAGTTTCCGCCGTTCGTGCCGTCTAGTTATTTTGTCGAGGTCATTCAGGCTTCGTGAAGATTTAATCGGGCCAGCCATATTGCCATAGCGTCTTCGCCACTGAAAACCCACACGTCCGTGATAAGAGAACGTGAATGAAGGTTGACGGTAGAATGAAGGGGTGCGGCGACGCATTGGGCCATTGTACGGACGCAAGCCAACTTTGCCCTGTTGATTGGTGGCATTCGCTGCTCCATTGATTGCATTTCCAGAAGCAGAAAAGCTTCCATTTAGAGTTTTGTGAGCTGTGCAAATATGATCTCCATTGCTAGAACACTGCTGTAAGTGATCGCCAGAGCACTGATCTAGCTGGTTTGTGTTGTAGTAATCCAGCGTCGACCCACCGTCTTGTACACCCTGATAGTCCTGAAATAAATTTGGTTCTATGTCACACAGAAACTGCCCATCGCGATCCAAGTCTGGGTCCAGCTCTATGGTTGCATCTGGCATAGCTAAAACAGAGTCGCTTTTACTACGCACCAGGTCGATGTTTAAGAAGTCAGTTGAAAGGTCCCGCTCAGACCGATCATCCTCGTGGGGGGTAAACAGCTCCTCCTCTGGAATAATTTCTAGCTGGGGCAAGAGACGAGTGGATGGGAAGCTGCCATAGGGCTGGACAGGAGCTAGTTTATCTTCATCCTCGTCCTTCAGAGCCCCTGTCAGGTTGGGGTTATAGAGATGCTCTTTGATGCTGAAAAGGTGAAGCGTCGCAGAAATGATAAAGATGATGGAAGCGAAGAAAAATAGCACCTGCTCTTGGGCTTTAAAAGCTTGGCCCAGAAATGTATTGGTCCAGTCCAGTCCTCCAAGCATGTAACCTAAAGCACCTCCCAGCCCTTAAAGACAGGAAGTGTATAATTGTAAACTTTCAAGGTCAAACATTTTGTACAATCTAAAACACAACACCTTCCAGTATGTTTTTTGGGCTATTGGAAATGAAAATTTGGAGCTACATTGACATACCAATTTCAATGCAAATGAAAAGAAGAAAGAGAAGAACTGGAAAGTTTGAGCTCTAAAAGGTCAATAAAACGTTTTAATAGTTCTGGAATACAGGCTTGTAAATCTTTATAAAAGTATATTTGCTTGTGAGAAATTCAAAAGCTTGAGCTTTATGCGGTGACCTAAATTTGGTTTTGACCACTGAAAACGTGTACAATTTGTCTATCTAACCTTTAGAACACAACAAATCACAAAGGGCTTTAAAATGTAAAGATGAGAAAAAGAAAAGAAAACAAAAGTTTGTTAAAGGGAAAATTGAAAATTCTCCCATCAATTACTCACCCTTGACTTGTTCCAAACATTTTGGTTGACTTTTATAGTATTTGTTTTTTCTACTACGGATGTCATTTATTACAGGCTTCCAACATTCTTCAAAAAATCTACTTTTGTGTTCAACAGGAAAAAAACCCTCAAACTTTGAGAACAAGTCATGAGTGAGAAAATGAAGGCAGAATTTAATTTTTGGGTGATCTGTCCCTGTAAGAACCAAAACTTAAAAAGAAAAAAACAATGATGCCATCTTTCAATATTCATTTTTACCCCCCTGCAAAACAGTGGATTACTCAGTAAAATGTATCCAAGACATTACATATTTTTAAAAGTACAAAACCCAGGCTTCATTTGCTTGAGCAAAAATACAATAAAAAATACAGTTTCTGTAAACCTTTTATTAGTTAATTGTGTTTACTATCACCTTTGTGCCCTTGATGAGTACTAAAAAACTTTTCTTAAATAAGAGAATTTAATAGTAGCATATAATCACTAAACCTTTTCCATGTACAAACAAAATTCTGATTCTGATTAGATCTTTATTAACACATAATTACCTAATAAAAACATTTAAAAAAAATTGAGTTGGGTCTGTTATAAGTATGACATTAAAGAGCAGAGCATCCCTGTTCCAGTTCCCTCCCAGTCCCAAAATATATACAATACCTGCTGAGAAAGCATGGATATTTAAAGCCACATCCTGTTCCTCGCTATCAGCCACATCCAGGAGGTAAGCTCTGATTGGACCGTCCAAAGCATCAGCACAGAAGTCCAGAACCACCACACCAACAAAAGTCAGCACAATCCCCGCCAGCTGATTACTGGGGACGTCACCCAGAGACAGACCTGTTTGACACACACATTTAAACAAACCACGATGAAAAAGGGAGTCCTATTTAAACAATAGTACCATGCAATCCTGTAGTGTGAATAAAATATCTCATTTTAATTAAATATAAATATATCAAATAATAATGGTTACCTATAAGAGATCCGTTGAGAAATAAGGCCAATCCTATTAACAATCCTATACACAGTGCCAAAATGAAGGGTCTCCTCCGACCCCATTTCAAAGTGCAACGGTCGCTTGCTGAGCCAATAAGAGGAGTGAAAATTAAACCCAAAATGGGGCTGAGGAACCAGGTTAAGCTGTAATACTGCTCCGAGAGACCTGCAAGGAGAAACAGAGATCAGGGTCAATTAAATACCAAGATTTAAAATTTTTTAGTCTATAGTTTTTTAAGTGTGGTCTTAGAATTCTGTTTATTGTGTTTTTCCTACAAATTAAAAATGATCCATCTTCATTAAACCTCTAAAATAAAGCAGCAAAATTAAACTGCAATTTTTAAATCTAATCGCAAACTCTGAATTTCTAGGTTTTCCCTTCATCAGTGTGCAGTATTTCATCAATGTTTAATCAGAGGGCACCATTCATTTTTGACTAAAGTAAAGGTTTATATATTTTTTTAACTATATATTAACATTTTTAGCAAGACAGTACTGATAAAAATTAAAGCAGCAGATTCTTATTGTGTCTGTGTGTGTGTGGGAGGGTGTGTGTGTAGGATTGTGCATGTATGTGCCATTGTCTATCATTTTTGTTGCGTAAAAATGGTTTTATAGCTAGCGGGTCAAAATTGACCCCTAAGACAACCATTGTAACAAATGTGTACAGCCTTCATAAAATTATGAAAATGGTTTATTTTTTTAGAATGTTGTTTAATGTTGAAAAGGTTATCAAACTTCAAGATTTAAAAAAAAAAAAAACTGCTGATAAAATGGGTCATTTTGGATCAGGAATTCAACAGGATGGTTAAAAAAAATGTCCAGGCACATTAACCTGCAATTTTCAACATTTACAACACTATAAACCTTTCTGTATGGATGTGTCAAAGTAATGAAGCATTTGCACTGCATCTGATAAATCAAATTACCGTCTAATGCGATGACTCAGAGTACATGAAGAGGTCGTGAGAAAAAGTGAAAAGGATTTTTTTGGGATGATTCAGTCAGCATGGAATTTTCCATCCGTCCAACATTTTAGTCTGGCATGCAGAGCTCGTGCCAGCACTGATGACATGTTAAACCCAAACACTTGATTACTTAAGTGAAACTTAATTGTCAGACTTCTTCTTTTCACAAGAGGAGAATGCGCAGGTCATGTGTGAAGTGGGATGATGACTGAGAATGTGAGAACAGAAAGTGCAGACAACAGACGTATCACATGTCCACTTTGCAAATCATAGCTCTTGGGCTTTACAGATCTAACTACACGCTAGTCAGATCAGTTTACGGGGCAACATGAAGTAATGAAGTAATCAGCTTGTATTATAAAGCAATAACACTCAGTGTTCGACCTCTCAAGGGCCAGAACTTAAAGAGATGGTTTTGTCAATACACTGAATTTAATCTACCACAGGAGAGGATTTTATCCGATTTACTTTAAAAACAGCCTCTGGTTGATGGCCTATTAAACCACACTCAAATTTTCAATTATTTTACCTATTTTCATCAAGAAGGCTATTTAAGATTTTGAAGGGATGCATATCTTTTTCCAAAACAATTCCTATTAACGTGACAAAACAGAGTGATTTAGGTTCAATTACACTAAATCTGCTGGGAAAATGGCTTTTTAGAGTTGCATGTTTTTTTTTCGGTTGTTCAATCTACAAAAGTGGTAGATGTTTTTGGTATGAGATCAGAGGGCCTTCAACGCAATTCAAACCTTTTGTTACATTAACCCTGCAGTTTCCTGAGAGGATCTGTTGACATTGATCTTATTCAATATGGACTAAAAAGCTAGAGAAAGAGAAATGCGCACACTCACACATTCTCTGCATTCCATGCATTTTTGTATGCTACTGTGGAAACAAGCATCCCTCCATCTTACTACTATGATACAGGGCTTGCATTGGCATGCAATTCCTGCAAAATGTAAAGAGATGTCCCAGCTCAATGAATATGAATTGGCTTTAAGCATAAAATGAATAATATTCTTTTTAAAATCATTTCATAAATATAAAGTGCAAACTGGAACAAAATCTATGTAACAGACGATGCTATTTTGGTTGCATCAGCCTTTTTATTTAAAAGAGATAAATAACATAATGTTAAGAATGGTTTTGCTGAATGTTTGAGGAAGGTTTTCCCATATACCATTAAAGTCAGTTGTGTTTAAAGAAGCATTAGAGCCCACTGGCTTTGATTTACTGGAAAAAAAACCCCACTAGATATGCTTTGTTTCAAATCAAAAAAGTTTACTTGATCATAAATTCTAAATATTCCAGCCTGAATCTTATGCAAATAAGACACCGTTTGCAACCAGTGAGTTAAAGTGAACAAAATTGTAACTTCCAGATAAACTCACCCCAAATAAATCTATGAGAAATTGAATGTTTCTGCAATAGGAAAGGCCACTGCGTTTTTTCCCTTTTCTGTACATGCTAACCTATTTGATCTTCAAAGCACACAGTTGAAATGCATTTAATAGGTGCGATCAGGGGTGTAGCAACCAGGGGGGGATACGCCCCCCTCACTTTTAGAGACAGACCATTTAGAAACAGGCGATTAAGATTGCAAACTTTTGGATTTCATACAGTTGTCCCCCCACTTTTAAAATGTCCACTACACCCCTGTGTGTGATGAAATAAATTTGCTAGTGAGTTTTAGGTTGTGCATTGAGGAATTGAAAAAGTTTAATTGTCATTCTTATCAGATAAAAAGGGCCTCAAAGTGGCACAGTGGATAGCACGTTCGCCTCACAGCAAGAAGGTCGCTGGTTCGAGCCTCAGCTGGGTCAGTTGGCGTTTCTGTGTGGAGTTTGCATGTTCTCCCCGTGTTGGCGTGGGTTTCCTCCGGGTGCTCCGGTTTCCCCCACAAGTCCAAAGACATGCGATATAGGTGAATTGGGTAAGCTAAATTGTATGAGTGTGAATGGGTGTGTATGGATGTTTCCCAGAGATGGGTTGCAGCTGGAAGGGCATCCGCTGCGTAAAACATATGCTGGATAAGTTGGCGGTTCATTCCGCTGTGGTGACCCCAGATTAATAAAGGGACTAAGCCGAAATGAAAATGAATGAATGAATGAATGAATGAATGAATCAGATAAAAAATATGATCAGACTCAACTGATCTTGTGTGACATCCCAAAATCCATTCCCAAAAGACAGACGTTTAATTTTCACACATCCAACAGACATATTAAAGCAATGTGAAGATATCGAGCTGACGGAATGTTTGTGATAATGGTTGATTACTAATACTTACCAAGCTGCAACAGCACAGGAGTGACAAGTGCGGTCTCCATGGCGTAGCAGAACTCCCTCCCAAACATGACAGCACCGTGCATCACCCATAACCTCTTAGGAATGAGGGTCACAGAATCCTCACTGGCTGAGTCCTCTGACATCTCCACGTCCTTCTCCTTCTCTGCGTTTTCTCCACCATTGGGCTCCTTCTCCTGCATCACTGCCAGGTCCAACACTGGAACGGATTCGTTGACAGCGTTTTTGGGTGCCATTCTGGCCTGCATAAACGAAGCTGTTTTGAGGTCTTGATCCAGAAAAGATTCCTGTGGCTCTCACCCCTCACAAATACAGATGCTATTCTTTCCAGAGCTCCAAGCTGATCTTTCATAATCCACAGAAGCTTTTATTAAACGATTTTAACTCAATTATTGTATATATTTTAGGTCTAACGACTGTTATAATGAATGCCAGTCCATATAGAGCTTTGTTGTAAATTACAAGTCAAGTTTTCATGAGCGGAAAAAGGGAAAAGAGGGAGAGAATGGAGAGCAGAACAGGTGGATGTTCCTCTTTGTGCCTCCATGGAATTACTTATTAATCTGAAAAAGAGAGAGAGAGTAAATCAGCGACGGAGGAAAAAAAATCTTGGCATTAACAACAAACATCCAGTGAGAGATCAAGGCAGTGGAAAAATGTCAGTGAAAAACAAGTTGGGAAAAATCCTGGCATTGTGACAGTAAACATGATTTCTGCAGAACTTATTTGGACTAGCCATAATCCCTGGAGACGGAAGAATGAAATGTTAAAAGTGACTAAAATAGGGAAAAGGCACTGAAAAGTTGGTAGAATGTAGATCCCTATTCCCAAGAGAATCATTTAAAGCCTTAACTAAACAATCATTTATGCACGCGCACACAAGCTACTATACATGCAACATATTATGCAATTTATATACGCAATATACATATATTTAAAAAAAAACTTTTCTGTTGGAAAATAAAAATAAAATTTATGACACACCATGTCTTTAAAGCCTTTTTAAACAAGAAAACGTTTTCAAAATATATTTAAGAATTCTACAAGTGACTAAGTGAAGGTCAACACAAGTAATCATTTTTCAAATTGCTGTCCAACACTGGCACCAGAAAGGGCTGGAGTGCATACTGTTGCTATAGTTATATGACCTCATGTAGTGTGCAAGATTGTTTGCGAATGTCTATTTACCCAACCTCAAGCCCTAAAACACTGTTTGAAAATGCTGATAAAGCATATAAACCTATATTAAAAAACTAATTATATATACTTTTACATTTATTTACACCTTGTAGAGTCAGGTGATAAAGGCCGCAACAGTGTGTGAAGTTCCAAAGGTCTTTTTACACAAGTTACTATTACACAATCGTGCAAGTTACTGTAAAACTATAAAATTTAACAGCATGTGCAAGTACGGAAGACATTAGCATAAGATTATTGCATAAAAGCAAATGGCAGATGTGTAACTGATATCATGAGCCACTTCTATAAAAAAAGATCAGTTTTAATATTACATTTTCAGTTAGTTTTAATTAATATCAATAAAAACTGTGTATGAATATA
>CAIGQW010053747.1:12464657-12490142 GCA_903798125.1 Danio choprae
ACTCGCTGCCACGCTCTTCCGATCTTGCGGTTTTTCAAGATTGTCCTAAGACAAAAATGGGTGTTGATGAATAGCTTTAGGATAACTTTGATGAAAGGTTTTGAACCACTTCAAATATTAACTACTACATATATTAACGTGTGTGAAAAAGTTTCATTCGTCAAAATAACAAAAGTGTGTGTCACAGCTTTACTTTGTTGGTATGTGCCCTTAATGTAATTTGATTTTAGTAAAAACTAATAACTACCATACATTTATACCATAATTAATAAAAGAAGCACACTAAAATGTCATACTGAGTAACTGTAATTTATACCTAACCAAAACACCTTGGCATATTAGAACAAGTCTCATTAATGACATTAAAAGAGTCTATTTGAGCAACATTAGACAGCCCTAAAATACAATATAGCCATTTTAAATCTTTTTCCATATATAATGTTTAGTCAATCCTTCAAACTGCCATGTTTTGGTTATTTAAAATATAACAAGATTTAGCATATATTTGAACAAATACAGGTCATATTAATTATGTTATTGAATTATTAAATATGTCTGTTATGCTGAATGATAACTGAAGATTATATCAGAGATATTTTGACATTTTGTTTTTCACAAGTTATTTGAAACATTAAAATACACACTATGCTTTCAGTGTATAGAAAATTTGTTTCGTAAACAATAAATTATACAGACACAAAAAATATCAGATTTGACCCATACAACATAATGCACATGATGTACAGTATATAAGTTTACATGTCATAAATTTAGTCACAAATCCTCGCCAACATATATTTAAATCATATCCTACCTCCTTCCTCAAGTACCATTCGCTTCATTTGATGCATAAATCCTTTAAACACTAATACTGTCCCCGATAAAGCCAATCAGAAAGACTAGAGGACAAGCTGAAGTGACACATACAGTGACCATGAGTTATAAATGTGTCACTAGTTTTACTAGCTGGCTACATGAGGATCTCGTGATAACCGGCCGTCCCCTGTGCGCTGTGCTGATAAGGCAACACCCAGACGCTTCTGGCAGGTAAACCTCACCCCAAAAGAGACCAGGCCTGCTGTGACAGGAGTCAGGTGGACGAATAGACACCTGTGTCAATGTTTGACATGATATTGTGACAGTCGAGGAGACAAGTCGTGGGTTCTTATTACGTAACGAAAAAGTGACTTTCGCTGAATCACGTGCAAAAAACACTTATAGGAAGCCTCTGATAAAGCTCGGGTCATGTCTAAACATGCACGGTCTTCCCTTGTTTGTTATTGGAAGTACGCCTGGAAACAAAACATGAATCCTTGTCCTTTTCAGTTAACATCGTGAGATATTAATGTTGGACAGATATACGACCTCGCAAGCTAAAATAAACGATCATATAATTACCAATTCTCCATTAAAACCCCGTTCCCTAAGATTTTTCTTCTCCTTCTGGATTCAAAGGATTGCCAGATCACCAGACTGTTGCGTGCAGTCGTACGCTATGAACTCTGTTGTTGATATTTTACCTCATACATACTATAATAACGTTAACAACTGTGTTGCCTGGAAGAGTTAAGTGATCTGAGTGGGAATATTAGCGAGTGACTTTTAATAATCATGCATTTGGGATTTCGCTGAACTTTCTGTGAATCATAAGTCTGGTTGATGCTTATGTTAGCGCGGACTGCTAGCCTGCTAATTAACTTGCTTTTTCGGTAAATTTAGCGGATACCGTCAGTTCCCGAGCACGACGAGCGGTCCCTTTCATAAAAGACATCTCATTTTTTGGATTAAAAAAGATTATCAGCATTTATAAGTTAATGGAATAAGATGTTAAAGAGCCGAATGTACCTGCTCTCAGGTCGCGGATGTACTGCATCTATTGTCTGCTCGAGGTTGCCAGTCGTTTGGCTCTACAAATCCCCCTCGTCAGCAGTGATGTAATCAAGTTTATTGCTGTCAAAATCTGTGAACTATAACCCACAAATAATAATTTCTTATGTCATTCCAATTTATTCGCGTCATAAAGACACGACTTGTGATATATTTGATTATACAATATAGCATACCAATATAGGCTCTGATAACATTCTTTAAAAGATTAGATAAGGTTTAGATAAAATACTACACTGACTGAATATTAAACTCGTTCAGCCTGAATCTCTTAAAGGGGTGGTTTCAGGGAAAGTTATAGCTAAGCCACACGTTTAAAATCTTGCTTGTATTGCTTGTAAAATCTTGTAAAATCTTGTCTTGCTTGTATATGCATCCATGTGTGTATGTGTGACGTGAGCATGTATGTTTTTTGACTCTCAAATTGGTGCTAGCGGTTGACTTGAAGGTTATGAACCAACAATGACATTTTCAGCTAAAAACAGACAAAAATTACCTACACCAGGATGACCTGATGGTATGGTATGTAATGCAATGTCCCTATATTTAAAATATGCCCCTATATTTAAAATATATATTTAAACACTGACTTGCAGATAAGCAGGCCTTGTCCATAAACATTTACTCATCAAAATCACTGATTGCCCTTAATTAGCCCAAAAAACATAAAAAGGCTGACCCAAAACTATACTACACTATACTAAAACTATACTATACATTATATGCATTTTATAAAAGTTTGAAAGGGATTTAAGACACTATAAATACAATTCTGTAAATAAGTGTATTTATTAGATAGTTTCATTCTGTTACTGGTTTATAACAAAGATTTTTATTTATTTAATAATATTAATGTTTTTTAAATACCTCTTTCAAAAGCATTAACAATTTTTGCTGATAACAAACTGTAAGGGTTTACTCTAATAGTGGGTATTAAAAGGTATTTAATTAAAAAGGTTTTTTTTATCAAATAATTCTTAATTCTTAATAATATACGTTTTTGTTACTAGACTTGCAATTGTGTGTTAGAAGGCCTGAAGGTGTAAGAAGACTGTGAGATATAAACTTGCAATTCTGAAATGTTGTTTGACTTTATAATTGGGAGTTTCTCTTACACAATTCTTTCTTTTCCTTTAAAAGTCAAAATAAAAAGTGGACTTTATAACAATTGCAATTTTATAAACCACAGTTCTGAGGAAAGAAATCAGAAATGCTAGTAGAAAAGACAGAATTCTGAGAGACAAGCTTGCAATTGCAATAGAAATTTATTATTTGACAAATTTATTATCCAATTCTGACCATTTTTTTTAAAAATTCTGACTTTTCCCCCTCACAATTACAAGTACATATCTTGCAGTTATGTTGTAATAACTGGCAAATTAAAGTTTGTATTGTGCAATTTTGAGGGGAAAAAAAATCCGAATTTTGACATCATAATTGCAGTACTTCTTTAAATGCTATCCCAGAAATGGGCTTCCATAATATTTTCCATAATAATTACATGAATACTATAATTAATATAATATAATTAATAATAATAATATTATTAATAATAATAATAATTATTATTATTTTCCCCTTCATTAAGCAACAATATAACAGCCAAACATATAAATATTCACATGACTTCAGGATCCCTCACCATGATCCCAGGCATCAAAACAAATGTAAAAACCCTTTCCTGCAAATGTATAAAATAAATGCTGTTGTATATCATATTAGCACTTTTGCATGGTCATTGTAGTTACACTAATAAGTTGAAAAGTTCAAAATAAAATGCAGTCTCATAAAATCTACATCAATCTATTTACAGTTTTGTAGATCACAATCACAAATTCCAGTGGTTCGACATTCTAATGCCAACCATCTGAATCGCACACAGTTCACATGTGGGTTCTCATGCAGATTGGCTGTTCATATTCATTCTTTTCCCATTATCCAAAGCAATCACTGCCCCCGAAGCCTTGGAGCTCTTCTGGACACTCGCAACATCTCCACTCGTCTGCGCTCTCTCCATCTTCCTGAAAAACCTCTTCATAGTCGACTGAAAGTTACTAGTGACGAAACAGTAAACCACAGGATCCAAACAGCTGTTGAGGCTGCTGAGAGTCACGGTCACATGATACACGATCACATGGTGAGGAAGATCTGGGTGGAAATAAAAGAGAACCTGACGGACGTGAAATGGCGTGAAGCAGATGGTAAAGATCACCAAAACAGTCGACAGAAGCTGCATGGCCTTCATGCGTCTGTCGCGACTCTGCTGCATGAGGCCTGGACTGGAGAGAGCGCACACTATTCGTATGGTAAACGCTACGATGATCACCATCGGCAAGAAGAACTCAAATATGGTCAATGCGAAGAGTTTCGAAAGACCCGAGTGCTTGAACGCCGTTGTTAAAAGCGAATACGTCACGACAATGGCGAACAACCAAATGAAAACGCAAACCACTTTGGCTATATTGGGGTTTCTCAATTTTCGCGAAGCTTCAGATTGAACGATGGCTAGGTAGCGATCCACACAGATGCTGGTGAGGAAGAGGATGCTGCAATACATGTTGACGAAGTAGCTGAGTATGTGCATGTAGGAGCAGTTGAGGCATTTTCCTCCACTGTAGTAGAGTATTATGCGAGTGGGGAGCGAGAGGTTGACCAATAGATCAGTCACCACCAGGTTGATGGTGTAGATGACCGATGTGGTTTTGGGTTTGGTTCTGTAGCAGAAAACGTACAAAGCCAGACTGTTGAGGGTCATGCCGACCATGAAGATGAGGGTGTTGATGACCACCAGAGCAATCCACAGGCTGTAGAAGTCATTATAGAGGCCCTCGTCTAAGTGGGCCAGTCTTTGGAGGTAAGGCTCACGGTTTGGTGGAGAAGTGTTGGTGGCGAGGGGAGGAATCAGCGTTGAGGTGAGGTTGAGGTTTGATGAACCCTCGGTATGGGTCATCTCTGTCGTTTGGATGCTGGACCTGGAGGAAGGGTAAAAATGAAGACATTTGTGATTACATAAGAAGAATGTTAAACATGCTATCAGTTTCTGTGCTCATGGATTTTGTATGACAGGACATACAAATATGTGACAGTTTTAAAGCAAGATACAGCAGGCATGTGCCTGTTGATTTTATGTTTTTGGGTCTTTTGGTTTTTATAAAGTGTTTCCTTTTAGTCTAATTGAAAAAAAAACCCCAACAAAATTACATTTTGAGTGTTTCTTTTATCACACATTATTAACTTTACAGTTTTATTTAGTCTGAAGGCATACAGAGGGATACGTCTATACCTAATTTGGCTGATTATACCCTTAATTGATTAATGTGGACACATTTAGATATACATAGAGAGAGAGAGAGAGAGAGAGAGAGAATTTTTTTATTTATATTCCTCTAAAAGTACCAAATTATTTATTGAAATATGCATATATTTTGATCTATTTAATATTCATTTTACATCAGTAAAACAAATCATTCTAGTAAGTAAAATCTGGTGACTATTGTGACTTATGACTCTATAAAAATCAAAAAATCTTAAAAAGAACAATAAAAAGTAAATGGCAATATTTTTCAATGGTGTTGAAATTTTGTTCTATGTTTTATTTGCAGTTTGCATTTTATTTGAGTTGGACTTATTATCCTCGTTCATTCATTTTCTTTTCAGCTTAGTCCCTTTATTAATCCGGGGTGCTAGCAGCACAGCAACTTATCCAGCATATGTTTTACGCCACGGATGCCCTTCCAGCTGCAACCCATCACTGGGAAACATCCATACACACTCATTCACTACGGACAATTTAGCTTACCCAATTCACCTATAGCGCATGTCCTTGGACTTGTTGGGGAAACCGGAGCACCCGGAGGAAACCCACACGAACACAGGGAGAAGATACAAACTCCACACAGAAATGCCAACTGACCCAGCCGAGGCTCGAACCAGCGACCTTCTTGCTGCGAGGAAACAGCGCTACCCACTGCGCCACCACGTCGCCCCTTGGACTCATTTGCATCTATGCTATAGGAAATTTGCAATACAAAATAATTCTTAATATAATCAATCAAATGATGTCAAAATATGGTGATAACTAGTTTACTTTTTACCCTATATCCACCTGGGTCGTCGCATTAAAACTGTGTGTGCTTCTACATCTCAAAGCCTTGTCACATGCTACAATGTGGCATCATGGAAAATTGCCTGCAAAAACAAATATGCTCTCCTTCCATCGGAGGAAGAACGAGCCTGATAAACAAACAGCCTGGAAGCCTCTGGCGAAGAGGTGCCTACGGTCTGGCACAGTTTACAACGAGATGTGTTTATCATTAAGACTAATTGGAAGGATATTTGTTTGGATACTGAGATTCGTGGGAATAGACGTCCATTCCAGTGTTACGCAAATGAATCCTGAGCAGCGTCTGAAAGCGTCAGACTTCTGGCTCTTTCGCGTGTTTATTTACTTGGGTCTCTGCTCAATTTACATCTTAATTGAAAAGGCAGAACAGTATACAATATTTATTGACCAAAATGAAGTTGTTTAGACATCAGGGACGAAACTCGACTGAATTAATTTAAATATTTGAAGAAGGTCACGCTCTGTTGCATAATTAAAATGAATCCTCCCTCAACTTTTGACTTTAAGACAAGAAACGGCAGGTGAATAGGGTAAAAAATAAACTATAGAACTCCACAGTTGGTTTATTATATTAATAACTGCATGCATGTTTTTGCATTGTATGTTTTCTAAGATGTTAGGGTTTTGTAAATATAATGGATTATAAATAATTGAATCAATTATGTGCTATATTTGTATATAGAATATAAAATCTGAATATTGAATGAATGTTAATTTTATTAATTTGTTTGAGTGTCAAAGGAATGTACAGAGGGAGTTTTAGGATTCTCTTTTTACTACTTCGTAATTATTAAAATAAATAGTGTTTTTTGTAGGATTAAATGTTGGTTACAATTGAGCAAATTATGTATAAACTAATTCCTCTGTAACATTTTTTTTATTTTACAAATATGTATTGTAAGTTAAATCTACAGACACAAACCGATACTCTGTCACATATGAATGTATTTTGGATGTTTTCTTTACATTAAACAAACAAACAAAACAACACTTTATGAAAAGCCAAGCCTTAAGACACTGACGCTTTTGCAGTTTCACAACGACACTGAAAAATCCACATGAAGTGATATAAAAGGATAATGACTGAAAAGCCAATCAATTGTTTGTGAGAGAGATGGTGAGAATTATTGAATTATTGCTCCTGTCTGAAAAGTATATTCGTCATCAAAAACCTGAAAAGAGGGATTGCCATTCTCCAAGACATCAACAAAACTAATGGGCCTCTCTGAGAGACAGTGATGCATTAATGCTGTCCAAATAAATATCTCTGTGCGAGTCGCCGGCACAGCATTTGATGTATGCCAAAAACATGTTTTCCAAAGATACGGAAACATTTGGGAAAGTCATAATATAAAATATCAATTTACATACATTTATGTAAATTGGACATTTAGTTGGATTTTAACCTTTAACAAATTTGGCATACACACATAAATGTCTAATGTGTAATATGGATAATGTCTAATATATAATGTCTAATAAATGTCACGTTTTAAAAACATAATACATTGACTATAATTAAATAATAGTGTATAATATATTTTTATTTCAAATTGTATTTATTTTTGTCATTTAAATAGGAACATACATTTTCTGAGTTGTACTAATTACTACAAATAGTTACATGAATTCAACTGACGACGAACTACAAGTATTTTAATAGCTTAAAAATGTTCACAAAGACTTAAAATTGCAAGGCAAACATGACATAAGGAAGATTTATATTATATACTGTAAGAACAAAACAAGTAAACAAGATTGCTTACCTACACATGTGGAAAGATGCAGTTGATGCGGAGCGTCAAACAGAAATGTTCAAATGAGGGCCAATGATCTGACACTCAAATGACACCCTAAAACATCTCAGAAAGAGCTTTAAATGATGCAAAGCAAATCCCCTGTGCAAAAAACATGCTGACCATCTTCTCCTCGAAGAAGCAGGAAAAAAAAAGTCAGTCTCTCAACCTTATCTGTGCTGCATGTCTCTTTTTCTGCCTACTTTCTGTCTGTTTCATTCCTTTTTTGTTTCCTTCCCTCCCTTCATCCTCTGGCTCACAGGAAGCTGCAGTTAGTTTGGATAAACCCTGACATCACAAACACTGGATTCTGGGTTGTAGGGTAGTACTCTTCAATTTGATTGTTTTTCCCCCCACTGTGGGTCACTAAAATAATATTCAACATGGGCTACTTAAAATAAAATGTAGGCTTTCTTTAAAAGAACGTTTAGATTTAAATGGAAGAGCACTAGGGGGCAGTGTGCTTATTGAACAAAAATCATACATTTAATTTAATTATAACCTATTTTAAGGGTTTTAATGGATAATGAATTCTGACCTATTGTGATCTCCGATGGGCTCTAATTTCAATATTATCAAACACGACCAGTTTTTAATTTTAAAATGGCACATTTTGACAAACGGTGATGTTTGCATTCCTGCACTGAATTAAGGATGAGCACAAAATATCGCACTGTTTACTGTATAACATTTGCACAAGCATATGTGTCTATGAAAACACGCGCTATAAGTCTAAATTGACTTTACTTTAAGGCTGTATGTAGCTACAAACACTAATTTACAACCCCAAATCAGAAAGTAGTGATTTCTAAATTTACTTTGACTTATATTTCATTGCAGACAATACAACAAACAGTATTTAATGTGTTCCTCATGATTTCCATTGTTGTTGTTTTTTTCACATTTCAAAAAAAGTTGGGACAGGAGCAATTTAGGTCTAGTAATCAGGTAAACTGGTTAAATGATGTGATTTAATGTCAACAGGTAATTATGATATGGTACAAAAAGAGCATCCAAGAAAAAGGTCTAATCCTTTAGGAGCAAAGATGGGCCGAGGATCGCCAGTTTGCCAACAAAAATGTGAGAAAATTTCTTTCTTAAAGAAAGATAGGAAGACATTTGGATATTTCACCTTCAATTATTGAAATGATTTGGGGTTCTAAATCTGCGCTGCTGCCTGTTTTAGACCACCGATTGAATTTTTTTCCCCTCATCCATGCTGGGCACGATCATGCATTGAAAATGGTATGAACCATTATGGGAGTCAAACTTATTTGAACTATTATTAGTACTACAATTTTTTTAGACAGTTTTTCCAGAGAAAAATTATAAATGCTACAAAATTAGCGATAAAACTTGATTAAATGTCTTAAACTTTATACAATAAAACCAAACCTCATTCAGACACTATATTACCAGTGGATGCAGGACACTACAGTTTGTTCATGTAAGTGAGGATAGCAAAATAAACTGTGAATATTATACCCCCACAATTGCTGTGGAACAAAAAGCAACAGGAAGTGAAGCTGCAGCTGAAGTCTGTCCGGATCATTTTTGAAGATCAGGTTTGTATGTAGCTTGACAGCAGAGACAGAGGAAAGTGAACCAACAACCTATCGATAGCTGCGTAAATACTGTCATACTAACAGTTGTCTGATTTATTTTTGGTTGAATGTAATCCATGTTGCACCTTTCTATCGAAATTATCTGACATTATCCAGATAGTTCTTGTCATATTTTATTATCATTTTCTACTGAATAAATTGTGATAATGTGAGAAATGTTGAAGGTGTCTCAATAATTTTTGATATGGCTGCATACATCTAAGACTTTTCTAAGAGATTTTGAGAGGTGTCAGAATGGCAGAAAGATAGCAGGAATGAAAGAGCAGGATGTATTAATATGGTTTTTCCACATTTCCTGTCTGGAAACTCATCCATCAGCATCTGCCAGAGATCCGTCCTGATGTTTCCGCAATTTCTCCAACCAAAGATATGAAGTCTGTGAGCTGAAATATGACCGAGAGTGAGTTTGAATCATTGGGACTGCGTTCTGTCCTTCGTCTTCACAGAGTTTAACAGCATTGGAAGCATGTGAATCATGTTTGTATGTGGCATTTACCGTATGCCCTTAAACTCTTGAAAATTACACACACACACACACTGTATTCAGTAGGACTTTGAGCCCGGGTGGTAACTAAATAACAGCTGTCAACCATTAAAGAATGTTGTCTCTGTAAAGATGTTGTTTTAAATAGAAATATGAACAAAAGTACTCCTGTTACAGTCCCTCAAACCAATGCTGATCTGGATGTTCTGGCCCTAATGAGTATTATTTCAAACAGGATAATTATGAATGTGTTTTTTTTCTTCTTCCCAGAAGTAGGTCAGTAAGTGGATGGGTTAGATCAAATCTGAAGGTTTATAAATCCATCACAACAACATAATCAAACTTTTCTATCTAGATGTAACATACGGGGATCAAGGCCAGAAACCAAATCACATTGTAACACTATATAGCCTATGGAAATTAAGGTGAAAGATGACTTGTTAGAACACTCTTGAAAAATCAAGGTTATTTATTGCCATTGTTTGTATAATGATTGTCTGGGAAAACTTCCATTTCACAAAGCCTATTTATTTTAAGAGTGAAGGGTTATATAAGGGTTATGTATCAAAAAAGTTAATTATTACAGATCTTTCTTCCTTTTTATTGAAATTCTCTACTTTGTATTTTTCTTAAATATCAAACTAAGGAAAGCTGTTAGATTTTTAAATGTTATACATTACAGTTAATTACAGTATTTGTTGTTATCCAAAACATTTCATATTTGGATTTGTTAACGTTTACTTGATTTTTATTTCGCTTCATAATTTTAACATTCAATATTCATCATTGCCCATCCTCATTTTCACTGTATATGAGAAAAACACAGTTTCAAAATGCTTTACCTCTTGAAGAAACGGAAGTTACCACAAGGCAGAAGAAATTGAAACAACCCAACCACAGCAATTCTAGATATTTCTGATCTGGGTGTGTACCTATGGATTTTATTAAGAAAACACAAACAATCACACAGTTAATGCCTTAATAGCACTAAATGCTGATTTGACAACTCACAAATGATGAACATTTTCAATTGCTCAAGCACGCCAATAAAAAATAGCGATTGTAACATGATTAAATGAAAATGTATTACTCGTATTTAAATGATAGGTTGTTAGTTTTAAGTTCTGACACTTTTAAAATTGCATCAAGCAAATGTTGTAGGCCTCTCTCCATTTCATGGCCGTTTTACTGACCATGTTTAAGTTTATACAGAAATATATCTTATCTTATACAGGCACAAAGCCGGAATATACACCTTTTTTATAGGTTAATTCACATAATACACATTGTCTGAGTTGTGTGATTATAGCTTAAAGTGTTTTAAAGCAAGTGCTTTATATTAACCACCATTTTGACTGCCTGACAGGACTACGCTGTAAGCGAACAGCATGAATACAGGACAATTATCTGCTGAGTGCAGAAAAATACTGTGTAGCGTAGAACTGAACACTGGGTACCTGTTTCAGAGCGGAAAAACGTCATCTCCTCCCTGCTGGATAATACATCAATGTCTCTGTTTCTCTTCTAGTGCAGTTACAGAAACAGAAGTGACAGTTCAGAGAGCGCCCTGCAAATGACCCACACGCCTAAAGTCATTTTACCAAAGTAAGGGCGTAATTTGTAGGAAGACGAAGGGAAGGTAACACCCCCCCCCCCCTCCCCCATATTTCCTCAGTTATCACAAGAATGTGGATAATCGGTATATTTTCTATAAAATAAATAAACAATAACAGTTAAATCCATGCTGAATCCATCAAGAGTTAACTTAAATTTCATTAACAAATAATCATGGCATGTTATGATAGCCTATAACACATTTGTGTTGTCAGTACATATTTTTATTTCTCACTAATGCGGTTCTGTAAAACTTTACAATTTCAAAGCTTATTCTATTGTCAAATACATTTAATCCATCACAAAGCTACCCTTTCAGCATTGAACCTTGCTTCAGTCATGTGATCTTTCAAAAATCATTTTTACCAATGTGGAATACTGTTTTCATGATTCCTCATTGAATAGAAAGCTCAACGTTTGAAATGATTGGAACATTTAAACAGCACTCCTTTGAAAAAGAAATGACTTGTAATATTAAACTTTTGTATAGATTAATTATATTGACTCTAAACTTCTGAACAACAGTGCGTCTAAATAAATGGTCAACTTTAGCTCAAAGTGGGAATGTTTTAAACTTGATACAAGACGCTTAACGGAATAAACAGTGACATATACAGCATTGATTTTCTGCGCCGTAATCATTCTTCAGCTGTTCCAATCTTTTGTATGTATGGCAATGTATACTAAACAGATCGCAGCACGGCGAAGCACTATCAGCCTATTAGATAACGCAGCTCTTGAGGAGCGTCTGTGGCACTGCGGCACACGATAGGATGTTCATACAATATGACCCGTAGCTATTATAAGACTTATCTCCAGAGCCATTTATCACAAACTTGCACTGATTGTGAGGATCTGGCACCCTCATCATGTGAGGACAAATTGCCCTGGAAAGGCCTGATCTGTGAAGAATAACACACTGTGAGATTACAATGCATCCGCTTCTCTCTAGTGAATACAATTACGCTTGATAAATGCCTCCATGAAAACAAATAACGGAGCAACAGTACAATCATTTGCAGGGTTGTTTAATCTCAACAGTCACCACAAGATGGCGCATTTTTGATAAGTAAGTCCCATAATGCCGATAATGGAGCACAGATTGCAGCAGTTCAGATACATAAAAAAAACACCATATAAAATCATTTTGACAAATAAAATGACAGTGACAAAAATACGAAAATGCCATATTTTAGATTTAAAAACATTTCCTTTCACATCCCTTTGCGAAAAATTGTCACACGTCAAAGTTTAAAGTGTACGCACAAACATATTGCTTTAAAAACATTTATAAAAAACCGTACATATCTCTGTCTGTACCTATATTGCATTGCATTATATAGATTTATGGACTGGCACTTAATTACATAACAACATATATATTTGTGCAGTGATCAATTCCAGCATTTCTACAGAGTTACTATAATATGCAAATGATAAATAGCTGAGAAAAGTGACAGAACATAGACCTGAGTGTGAGAAAGTCTCTCCAATGGTCGGTGATGCCAACTAGTAATATACCCTCAAAAAATAAGAACCATTTAATTTAGTTAAGTTAAAATAAGCATTTGACACCTGTATAGCCACATGTAAAAGACTCCTGTGCATTTCTATTGGCAGTTCTAGATGAGATTTGCATAGACTGGCAAACAGGATTAAACATAAGATTCAAAGATTCTAGTGTATCTCGCAACAGTATCTCTACAATATAGCTTTACCGCAGTATTTAGTAGTGTAGCTGCTTAACCAAGTGCACCACTCAGGCTTTATTACAAATCTTCATTGATTGTTGGGCTGTCTTGGTGGTTTGTGACATAGTAGTCATGAACATACATGAGAACGGCGATAGGTTGACCAATAATGAGTGACAGCCAAACAGCGGCATTTCCATAGTTGCCCCGAAGAAACCTGGACACAAACCATGCCAGTGGGATCTGAAATGAAGATCAGTTTTGAGTGAACGGTAAAAAAGTAAAAAAGAAAAGATTGCATGTATTTTTACAGCTCAGCTAGCAGGCTTGGATAACTTTCACAAGCATAACATGCAGTTTTTGATGCCAATGCATATAAAGGTTAATACCTGTGCCATCATGCCCATAAATGCCCACAGTCTGAACATCCTGAGAGGAACACTGACCAGATACTGCAGAAAGAGAGATACACTCATGTTAAACAGGTTCATTTACTGAGTAAGCGTTGCGAAATGGCTTTTCACACTCGTCTTGCTTCACATTTCACACTGCCTTTACAGAAAAAAAGAAGTTTATTCAAGTGTGCTATTAGTATAGACATATGTCTTTTAAATCAAAAAGAAGTACAGTAGAAGTTAGGGCTGCATAATATATCGTTTCAGCATCGATATCGCAATGTGCGCATCCGCAATACTCACATCGCAAAGATATGCAATGTTGAGTCTGAATTATAGTTGATCAGGAGCTACGGAATTGTATTTAATCACTGTATTTATTTCTATTTTTATGATTTATGCAGGCCTCACGGTGGCGCAGTGGATAGCACGTTCGCCTCACAGCAAGAAGGTTGCTGGTTCGAGCCTCAGCTGGGTCAGTTGGCATTTCTGTGTGGAGTTTGCATGTTCTCCCCGTGTTGGCGTGGGTTTCCTCCGGGTGCTCCGGTTTCCCCCACAAGTCCAAAGACATGCGGTATAGGTGAATTGGGTAAGCTAAATTGTCCGTAGTGTATGAGTGTGAATGGGTGTGTATGGATAATATCGCAATATCAGTTTTTTTCCAAAGTTGTGCAGCCCTAGTAGAAATATACTTAATGTTTTCACAAATAAAGCATGTTTTGCATAAACTTTTGACCGAAATATACTATAAGCATTTTAAGCAAACTTGTGTTTACTTTTTTTGCATTGAATAGCGTATTAAATACGTTCTTATAAATTTAGAGAATAACACCTAGATAGTAACACAGTTGAATACCTAAAGTGCAAAAATAACATACACAGTAATGCAGTATAAAAACTATACAAATGAGTAAGAGCAGAAACAATAATATGGACAGTAGTTTACTATAGTTAAACAACTATCAGAGTATACTTCAAAAATATTTAGAATTGAAAAATTTAGACAGGATTAAAACTTAAAGGGGACAGTTGATCTAAAAATGAAAATGTACAGTTAATTCACTCACCATTGGGCTATTGAAGATGTAGGTGACTGAAATCAGAAGTTCTTGGTGATTCATTTAATGTAAGTCAATGGTTGCCCGATTTTGATATTAAAAATAAATGCATACAAACAAGTCCTAAAAATCAATCCCTGTGGCTCCTGATGATACACCAGGATCTTATAAAGCATAATGATTGGTTTGTGCAAGAAACTGAACATTATTTACAATATTATTAGCTTAAGTCCAAAAACAGTTTTTGGCATGCTCACTGCACTTGCATACGATCGCTTGATGATCTATGTTTGAGAGCCCACTCAGACGCCAGTTCATTCATCAGAATGGAGTCATGCCTGCAGGAGTAATTCATAGCTGCATCTTGGACACTCACAGGTTAGAACCATTTGGGCAAAAATGTTCATCCTCACTCTAATCAACTCACGCCTGAATGCATCGTATGCACGAGGCTCCTGCTCAGTAAATTTTGAAAAGTCAGATTGTCTGATAACAAAAATGGGCATTATGTGGCATTAATGGACAAAAACATGCAGATTAAGCACCGTGCACAACATCTGAAATGTTGTTTTGGTCATTCTAAAATCCCTTAGCCAAAGTCTGTCATCATAGTTAATTTTTTCTCATCTTGAGCGGCGCTGCATGACCATAGAACAGTCTCATGCCTCCAAAAGCCACCGTGTGTTCATTGCGTCCTCTTCTGAGATGCAAGTCATTTTTTATTTAGGAAAAAAGACCCACAGTGACTTCTACTGCATTCATTCATTCATTTTCCTTCGGCTTCATCGCTTTATTAATCAGGGATCGCCACAGCGCAATGGACCGCCAACTTATCCAGCATATGTTTTACACAGCGAATGCCTTTCCAGCTGCAACCCAGTACTGGGAAACACCCATACTGTACACTCTCACCTGAAGGAAACTCGCACACACACGGGGAAAAAACTTCACACAGAAATGCCAACTGACCCAGCCATGACTCGAACCAGCGACATTCTTGCTGTGAGAAAACAGTGCTAACCACTGAGCCACCATGTCGCCCACTTCTACTGCAGCAAATTCCAAATTTATTTTTTAATATTTGGTGTCAGTTTATTATGAAGAGATGATTCTGTTCTCATTGAATCATTGGATGGAAATGCTGATTTATCTGCAAATGTTTCAAAATATTCCAGATTTGCACATTAGTTTACTGTTCAAATCTTTGGATGGAAATATAACTAGTGCATCATCTGAAATCACAGGGATTGATTTGGCCTTGCAGGCCCGTAGTCAGCCTGGTGAAAGGGGTGGTTCTTTTTTTTTTCTCAAAAAGAGGACCTTTATGCAGTTATTCACCTCATTTTCTATTTATTTATGAGGTTTAAATACTGCATTTATAGTGACATTTTAATGACTATTTTGTTGCTGGATTAGTTTGTCCTAAACATTTATAATAAAGGAATATGAAAAAATGCTTATTTTTTTAAATACAAATTTATTATATCATGTATCATTAGAATGAAAACATGAGGCACATGAGATAAAGTTTCAAATTAAAAACTGTAGCCCATTATAGTCTATTAGGCAAATAACAAACTGGCCAGCATCTCAGTCACTTTCCTCAGTCAAGAATTTGGCCATTTAAATAATACAAAATGAAAACATGTATGTTGTATGTTTTCTTGCACAGCTGAGTGTTATATTTAAAATATATATAAAAATTATAGTTTGCATCGGCCAAAACTGATTAACTGAAGTCACGCCAAAGCAACAGCCAACAGAGGATTCAGCTTGGTCTTAAAGCCTTCTTTGGTGTGTTATTTTAACCATTTTAAGATGGCATAGTATTGGCTCATGTATGCGACATATTCTGGACCTGTCAGTGGGTTCAAAAGACCCCCCCAAACCCCCCTTGGCTACGCGTTAGTATGTGTTAATTTTTAATCTCAAAAACAGGCGACCATTTGCATTATACAAATCACCAAAAAAATAATTCAGCTAAAAATCTTCCTTATTGTTTTATGAAAAAATAAATAAATAAATAAATTCACCTACATCTTTGATGGCCTGAGCAAATTAACTATAAATGTTCATTTTTGGATAAACTATCCCTTTAATCTATGATAATCATATGCTGATTTTGCACTGTACAATCTTGAGTTAAAACCTTTATTGCCTATTAATACTGTCACAGTTACTCACTGGCTAACAGCAGATAACTAGTCTACATAAACTACGTGTTGCACAAATTGACTGCTATCAAGTTTTTTTTTTTTTTTTTCATTTACATGCTTACTGTTGTAGATGTGTAGTTCATCGCAGATTCACAAGGAAATCAACAAGGTACACATCTACGATTGCCAAAGCCTTTTGGAAATTGGCAGCGGAAACATACATAAACTCTCGCCAGTGACGGCTGAGAAGCTACGAGGCCTTTGTTTACTGCTGGAGCCGGACCTCGAGACCGCAGCCTCTCCATCAGATACTACTCGCACAAGGCAGCACCAAAAGCGGTGCGAAAGAGGACGCAAGCGTGGTAAGCGTGGAGGCATACGAGCCAGGCTAAGGGCTAACCCCACGAGACCTGCCCTTCCAACACTCATGCTCTTAAATGTACGCTCGCTGGAAAACAAACTGGACATAATACAACTTAACAGATCTACACAGCATGAGGCAAGGGATTGTTGTGTGTTTGTTTTCACCAAAACATGGCTAAAGGACAACATCCCGGACTCCGCCATTGAACTACACTGGCTAACATGCTACCATGCAGACAGAGATACAACGTTGTGTGGTAAGACCCGCGGCGGAGGCATGTGTGTTTACATAAACAAAGAATGGTGCAAAAGTACTGTGGTAGTGACAAAACACTGTTCATCACAGGTGGAGTTTATGCTCGTGAAGTGCCGCCCGTTTTATTTTAGTGGGCATTTTCCTCTCACGGTGCTCCAGCAAAGCTAGCAGTATTGTAAAAGACTCTACTCACCCCTTTCACAGTCTCTTTCAGCTGCTGCCATCAGGAAGAAAGTTTCGAAGTATTAAGTATTTGCGCTGGCAAAGGAGAAGGTCAGATAAACCCGGCAGCCCCAAATGTATTGTGAGGGTCCTCTGGGAAATGTCTGGCGGAACCACATGTCAGAGGGATTTTTCAACTATCACCTCTTGAAGAATTTTGACCAGATCCAGAGGGAGGCTGGATACATTGAAGCTGAGTAGTCCATGTTCTCCAACTCCATTGTTGGCGTGGCCATAAGGAGCTGTGGCTGTAAGGCCTGTGGTTCCAGCAATCCACAAACCCAGTGGTGGACACTGGAAGTAAAGGATGATGTCAAGCTAAAGAGGGAGTCCTACTATGCTTGGTTGGCTTGTAAGAGTGTTGAAGCAGCTGATGGGTACTGACAGGCCAAGCACTCTGCAGCCTGGGCAGTTATGGAAGCAAAAAAATGTGTTTGGGAAGATTATGGAAGAAGACCACTGGCCGCCTCAAAGAGCTACAGTGTAGCCTACTACTCTTTTCTTCTTATTTTTACGTTTTTTTTTCCTTTATTGGACAGGATAGTGGAGAGTATAGCGAGGAAAGTGGGGCGCAGAGAGAGGTTAATAATTGACAAAAAACCTTGAGCCAGGAATCGAACACGGGTTGCCTTGAGCACCTCAGTGCTGTATGTCGACGCACTTAACCACTAGGCTATTGGCACAGACTACTTTCTGTTTACAGTGGCAACGCATTGTGAAATTGGTGGATGCCAAAGTGGGCATGTTTCTGTTTATTCAAGTATGTGTGGCGGTCATGGAGAGTCAAGACAATAACAAGATGAGTTTCTCAAAGTGGAAATACGCTCAGTATTTCACTTTAGTTGAGCATAGAGATGAAAACATTTAAGTCAAATGTAATCAGTGTCTTTCTGGCTCAAAGATCCTATCTACTGCGACAAACAGCAACTCCAGTCTGTTGAAGCATCTCCGGAAGCTACATGCCTCGACGGAGATAGAAGCTAACTCTGTGTCCTCACTTGGTAATGTTGTACATTGTTGCAAAATTAAATGTTTTAAAAATATATTTCTAAACGTTACTGCATGTGCTGTACTTTGGTTTAAATAAACGCAGGCCTGCTGAGCTAAAGAGACATATTTTTAAATACATAAAAACAAAAAAAATTTAAACAAAAAAAATACTTTTGAGCGGTAGTGTGTCTCAATTTGCTCCCAAAAGTGTCAGAAAGTGGCACTATTAAACAGTCTGGCAATCAACATCACACCAAATTAGAGGAGAAGGACAGGCAAGTAAGACATTAATGTTAACAATAATAGGGTTTAGTGGTCGGTAAGTGAAGGGCGGGAGGGGGGTTGGTTGGAGCAATCGCTAAGTGAAGACCAGGGGGGTGGGTTCGGGGAGTGATCGGTATGTGAAGGGGGGGTTGGTTGGGGGGTGTCAGGCCAGATTCATGGTGGCAGGCCAGATTGACCATCAGGCCACCGGGAAATGTCCAGGTGCTCACAATGGTCCACCCCTGGTATTACTCAATATGGACATCCTCTTCGGGTTGCCGCCATAATGTGCCGTTCACTTACATGCAAATTTCTGGAGAAAATACTAGTCTATTAGGTAAAGGGTTGCAGAGCTAGTGGCTGTTTTGTAAGTGAACATCACCTTGAATGTAATGCAAGTGTAATGGATCACCCTGAATATAATGCAAGTGCTATCAGTAACAGATGAACAGTGTGTAACGCCATGGTGGCGGATGGTGACAGAACGAGACGGAGAAGGAGATACATTAACAAAACGGATTTATTAAACACTTACGGGGAACAGATACTGGATGCGGGAAGACAGGACGAGACAACCACACGAACCAAAATACCGGACAACAATGGACACAGACGAAAGGGTATATATGGATGAAGGATTGATTACACTGATGACACAGAAGGGATGAACACAGGTGGAACATATTAACATTGACAGTGGCGGGAGGAAGACAAAGGCACGTGACAACAACAAACGATGACGCGGACGAACACTGACACAGTGTGTTCTTTTCGCCTCATTAAAACTCTTAGTTACAGAGTCAAATGTGGCCCACGAGTCATAGTTTAGGCTTACAGAATTACAGAGAATTGATAGCACTGGTTGGAGAGCCTGCCTAGAGAACACGGCAATGGTTCAGCATGGAAAGAACATCCTGACCATACCTGCCATCACTCTCATTTTCCCCTGGAATCTCCGGTATTTCACACCCATTTTCTACCAACCTCCCATTTTGTTATTTCTTCTGGAAAACTACCGTAATTTCAGGAGGAGGATAGTGATTTTTATAATAATTTAAAGTAATGTATTGTATTTTGGGGCGGCACTGTTGCTCAGTGGTTAGCATGGTCAACTCCCAGCAACAAGGTTGCAGGTTTAAGTCCGGCTCAACCAGGAGGCCTTTCTATGTGGAGTTTGCATGTTCTCCCATATTTGCATGGGTTTCCTCCGGGTGTCCCGGTTTCCTCCACAAACCAAAGAAATGCAATATAGGTTAATTGGATGAACTAAACTTGCCGTAGTGTGAGAATGAGATTGTTTGGGTGTTTCCCAGCACTAAGGGTTGTACTCTTAATACTAGTTTGTGGCTGGAAGGGCATCCGCTGTGTAAAACAATTGACAGGGTAATTGGCTGTTCATTCTGCTGTGGCGATCCCTAATAAAGTAGGGTAAAAGCCGAAAGAAAGTGAGTGATTTTCTCTTTGCCACATTAGACTCTGTGATCCTGATGCATTTTATGACAGCGGTACCAGAGAAAGAAGACAAGTTTCGCATGTAAAAGCTACATTGCAAAGTTCAAGCTTGGTGAACTCTGACCCTAATCATCTTGTTTATTTCTGTCCCTTTTCACAGCGCCATACAACAGAATTTTGCATACTCAAACTCTAGTGTGACTATGGCATAACACAATTTTCTACAATGTTTGTAGTGCTTTGGTTTTTTCAGGTTTCAGGTTTGGTTTGTGTCAGGTGAACAGAAAGGCTGGGGTCTTTTTCGGTTCTGACAAATTTGAGCTAATGGCGTATTTCCTTGGTAAGACTAAAAACCAAACCCCAAAACCAAATGGCACTCTAAATCTTTGTGGTTCCTTCTAAAGGCCCTCATATACTTAAAACACTGAATGAAGTGAAATGACATAATTTTGAACAGAATCTGGACAAAACAAAGTTCATTATGAGTTTGTTTCAGCAATTTGAAACAGCTCAACAAAGAAAACTTTTTGGGGGAGTTTATTGTGGCTTCTTAACACCCTTGAGCTACCATTAATTCTGCCTTCTTTGACGTTCGATTGATTCATATCTCAAATCCATGGAGGTCAGACAGGAGAACAACTAGCAACATGAATACACTGGAGGGTTGAGTAGCAGAGCTGGTACAGATGTATCCGCACCTGTATGATTGTTCTCAGAAAGATTTTAAAGACAAGGAGGGGGTCACACACCAGACGAAAACTGCCATCATGTCGGCCCACATATTTTTAGGTTCTAAACATTGTCTTCTATGAGTGCACACACTCTTCTACGAGTGGCACAATTTGGTGTCTGTCTGTGGAAAATAGAAAACAACTAATTTAATTTATTTGTCAGTGTACTACATTTACATTTAGTCAATTAGCAGACGCTTTTGTCCAAAGCGACTTACAATTGAGGAGGTATTCAGCAATTCAACAAGAAGAGGCAACACATACAAGAAGTGCTAATTATTCAAAGTAACTTGTTTGTGCTCAGAGAATTTAGTGCTAGAGTATGAGTTTTTCTTTTTTTTGTGAGAGAGAAGGAGAGAGAAAGAAAGTGGTTTTAGGGGTTTTGGTATTGATGTATTATATATATTATGTGATGTACAGGTGTATTATTTAAGACTGATAATCCCACAGTCTCTAGGCAAACCCCAAATCAATGCTTGCAATAAAAGCAATGGAGTTCAATCAAAAACAAACTGATGCATACAAGAAGAACCTTTCCTAAGGCCACAGACTTGTGGACTTAGTGGACATGTGCACATGGCAGCTATTGTAATTGATCATGACTGCGCATTGAAAGATTGGGTGTATCTTTAGTCATATGCATTTATATTGTGATTGTGCCTAGTCTTGTAGTCTTGCCCCAGAAGCAACCAATATCTGTAACATACAGTTGTATGGCCCATTGGAACTGATTGGAACCAACAAAGGACTAGCAATCTTCAGTAAGCTTCTATAGGCATCAACTACATCTTCTGTATTCCAGATTCTCTAGTGGAAGTTTCAAGCAGTGCCATATCCTTTATTTGTAAATGGTATCAAGTGCACAGACTTTGGGTTAAGAGATCATTTAAAGGATGATAACATCACTGCTGACAAGCTATGGTATACTACAACCTTTAATAAATATTATTCACACAAAAAATATACTTACTTATTTTATGCATCAGAATAATCAAATCTAATCTTAGTGAGCCATCCAGGAGAGACTGACAAGCAGGAAATCATACATTATATAAGCATATGCAATCAAAAGTTATTATCAATTTTGGAAGTTTCGTTATTAATGTATGATGAATAGGTGACACTGTAACCAAGTTTTTGTGGTGTGGTCAATCTAAAGTTGACAATTAAGTTGGGTGTCAGTATGTTTAAATATTGCAGAGATGCAGCCTCAGATGCAGAGGCATTGTGTCTATGCATTTGTTGGTGCAGTAGACAAAAACGGTGTCGCCTATCAACACAAATTCTGTAACTTTTTCTATTACCAGTTTTGAAATCACAGGAATAAATTACAATTTTAAATATATTCAAATTTAAAAAATATCTCAAAATTTAGATCAAATAAATGCGAAGAAAAATCTTTAAAAACATTTTGTGGGTCTCGATTTGCTTCCAAATGAACTCTTTTGATATTTGGATGCAACATGGACAAAAGACATCACAACAAACCACAAAACAGAATTTCTCAAGATGCCCATGAACAGGACAGAATATTTAAACATACATGAGTTTTCTCATCACAATTGCAGCATTGGCCAGTAATGTACAATACAGGCATCAGAAACTCATATCCTGCTGCAGACCTGTGTGAGACAGTTTGGCCAACCATAATAGCCAAACACACTATTGTTTTAGATGTTCTACTGGTGGACAAAGTACACAAAGTTTCAGACACCTGATTAAATGTATAAATATTCTTATAACACAAACACACATAATAAAAGAGAATAGAAAAAGACCTATGAAAAAAAGATGTATGTCTCTATGATCTAACAATCAATGATTTTTCTGCTAGTCGTTTATGCTCGCCAAGTGAAGTTTATTTATAAACTAATTTCGAGAGGATCACGTGCTTATGATTGAACACAGCTGGTCCTGCATCAGCCAATTCATGATTCACAAGTCACCATAAATAACCTAAGTTCCATACCACAGCCACCTATGTTTTGAAGAATCCCCCCTTCCACCCCTACTCCTCCTCCTTTCCTAGATGGGTGGCACGGTGGCCCAGTGGTTAGCACTGTTGCCTCACAGCAAGAACGTCACTAGTTCTAGTCCTTACCAAGCCAGTCCACGTTTCTGTGCAGAGTTTACATGTTCTCCCCGTGCTCGCGTGGGTTTCCCCCCCACCATCCAAAAACATGCAACTTAAGTTAATTGACTAATCCAAATCGGCACCATAGACATGCTCCTAGTAAGTAGTTATCTCTTCATAGCAATCCCTATTTGTTCATTAGCTACAACAGCAGGGGAGTTTCGAGATCTACCTGAGCTCAAACTCCTCTCTCACCCTGCAACGAGAGGGAGCCATGAGCTCGAGAATCTTATGAGCTCAGGGCTCTCTCCCAGGACAGCATGCCAAACACGCTTTATAATCAATCATCAGCCAAGTGTGAACTCTTGAAACGTATATTTATTTAACCAAAAATGAAGTAAAGAGTAATATTGTGAAATATTGTTCCAAGCCAAAATATGCATCTATATAAATGTTAATTTATTATACATGTATAATTTGTTTACTCTAGTCTTCAGTGTCACATAGAAGATTATTATAGCTGGACTATTTGGGTGGACATATTGCACACTGAGTCAACCATGCTAACCACTGAGCAACAGTGCTGCCCTTAAATACAATATATTACATAACATATTACAGAACAGCTGGACAATTTTAGGATGAGAAGACCCTTCCAGTAAGGGCACAGCTTATTCTGTCCTGGCTGAACTATTGCAGTGCTCTCTAGTATGTAAATCAACCCATGCATATTGGCTCTATGCAGTCTAGTAAGTAGTGACAGTGGCACTATAAAACAGCCTGACAAACAATCAACATCACACCAAGTAAGAGGAGAACGACAGCAAGGTAGGTTCAAGACATTCATGTAAATAACTGCTACCATACTGTAACTAAGTTAATCTGGAGCATACCAGAAAGGTTTTTTTTTCTTTTAAAGGACATTTTCAAGTACCTTTCATATAATATAAAGTGCCTGTCAAAATTGCATTCTTGTATGTGTGTATACCAGTGTGTATATCAATATAAGTTGAATATACCATCTTATTTTTGTTTAGTTTTTTTTAAGATCAAAATTGTATTCCTAATGCTTACAATTGGTCAAGATTTTCAGGTCGAGGCTAGAGACAAAAACATTCACTCGATATTCCTTTAAAGGCCATGTAAAAACAAAATTTTATTTTATTTTGTAAGCGCACATTGTAATTCTTTAGGTGAACAATTAATCCACACAAGTTGGAAAAAAAAGTTTGTTATGGTAATCTTAAAAAAAAACATGGTTGTAGAGTATATATTAGCTCTGTGAATATTGTAGGGCAATAAAAATATCCACAATGAAACTCGTTCATTCATTCATTTTCTTTTCGGCTTAGTTAATGACCCCTTCATTAATCAGGGGTCGCCACAGCGGAATGAACCGCCAACTTATCCAGTATATGTTTTACGCAGCAGATGCCCTTCCAGGCGCAACCCAGTACTGGGAAGCCTCACCCATCTTCATGTTTAGTCTCCTTTATTCTAGTATGTGTGGGTTTTATTTTTATTACTGTTACTAATGTATTGTTTAAATACTTGACAAAGTTTGCTTGCAGTTAATGATTCTTTTTTGTATATTTCACATCAGCAGCTGAAGCAGTTTATTCTAATAGATGCACTTGTATATTTCACAGGTTTTAGATTAGCGCTATAAATAATTTGTTTATTCATTATTAAGCAAAATAAACTTTTATCCAAAAATGTACAGTAATATCTAAAAATACCTGTAATTAGTGCAATACTGTGCTTCAACTTGGTAAAAAAACAGTAAAGTGCTCTATTTAATTTTACAGTATGCTAATTACTAAAGTAGTACATAAACTTTAGTCATTTCTTTTTATTTTCAGTAATTTTTTAATGCGTTTATTTATGTAGCACCGTGGATGAACTTGAACTTGAACTAGGACATCTGAACCAACTGCGAAGTATTATGCCATTATGCCTATAAATGATTAGTTATTCATATATTGTAGCATATGTTCATTGTGGTTATATTACAGATGTCCAGTTCCAGAAAAGTGGTTGAATTTTTCTATGATGTTGTCTCTCCTTATTCTTGGCTGGCATTTGAGGTCCGTCATTTTATCTTTTTTTTAATTTATTTTTTTTATTTGCTTTAAGTGTAGTCAGTTGCCATGCTATCAGTACCAATGTGATTGATTTTCTGTGTTTAGGTGCTGTGTCGCTACAAAAATTTTTGGAACATTGACCTCAAATATAAACCAGCCAAGAATAAGGAGAGACAACATCATAGAAAAATTCAACCACTTTTCTGGAACTGGACATCTG
>CAIGQW010053747.1:12512846-12525711 GCA_903798125.1 Danio choprae
AACAATAATAAATATAATAATAATAATAATAATAATAATAATAATAATATTAATAATACAAATAATCCTCTATAAAACCTACAATCAATCATTGTAAATGATACAGCTAAGTTACATATTATATTAAAATTGACTAAAATCCATTTCATTTTTATTTTGATATCGAATTAGATTTTTACTGGAGATCTAAAATATGATGATATTAACCTCCCATGAAAGTTTTTTTTGTCTGCATGTTTTAATATGTACATAATACACAATGAAAGCGTATGCTCAATGTATAAACTCACCTGGCGTAATAGATGGCAGTTTTAAAACAACAACCATTGGAAAACACAAGATGGTTGTTAAATTGAAGATGTAGATCAGCAGGCCGAACTTTTCACTGATCGACCCCTGGAAAACATAACAAAAAATGAATGTAGAAAAAACAATAACAATAAAGCGTTACAATCACGCACCACAGATGTCAAACCACAAATCACAGAGTTAATAACATAATCATACACATTAAGAATTGACAAACAGTGAAATCACATAAAACACACTTAAAGCACACAACAAACAGGCATTATAACAAATAACAATTTGCATTTAGTGCCCATAAACATGCATCTCTTCTCTAAGTGCCCTACACTTTATTTTAATGCAAGACTTAGCATGCACTATTTATGTTCATTCAGTTTCAATGCATCCAGCTGAGCAAATGTGCTGATACTCAGTTCACATTTGCAAGCTCTCTCAGATATGTCAGGCTTTTTAAAACGCAATGAATCAAATTCACCCTTTGAATTGAACTCTACTCAACCCTCTTGAAACGCCAAATTATACTGTATGAAGTGACTGAACCCCCAACATTTTTATGACAATTTCTTTATTCATTACAATAAACGGATTAAATGTCAAATTGTGAAAGGTTTTGAACTCACCATGGCTAGCTTTCTCTCGGTGTACAGTGCCACAAGTATAAAAACATTACAAACTGCAAAAAAAATAAATAAATAAAATTGTAGAACATCACATATTAACAATATTTGAAAAAATGAATGCAGTGTTAGTTATAAAAGCATTTTTGCTGGGTGTAATAAAGCAGATAAGGGTCACAATTGTACCCTTAGGATGAACCTTACAACAGCACACACACACACAGATTCCCACAAACACGCATGCACACACGCACGGACGCATACATGCACACAAACTCATGCACACGCACACACAAACATGCACACCCATAGATGCAATTACACTCGCAAACACACATACATATGCACACACAAGCCCAAAAACACATGCACATGCAAACACGGGCATACACAAATAGCAGTCAGACAATGAACAATCACCACCTGCTACTGTACAAACAAGATAAATTACCTACTGCATTACAAAATAATGTTTAAAAAGCTATTACATACTTATCTGTTTTTAAAACATGCATTAAAGTATATTATTTAAAGGATTGATTCATCCACAAATTTTTATTTACTCACCATTTAATCACCCTTAACTGGTTCCAAACATTTTTATGAGCTTCTTTTTCTTTCTATTTTTATTAAACACAAAGATATTTTGAACTGTTGTTGGAAAACAGTAGCCTAGCCACTGATGTCCATAATAGGGAAAAAATACTATGGAAGTCAATAGCTACCAATTTCCAATATTCTTCTGAATATCTTCCATGGTGTTCAATCAAAAAACTGGTTTGGAACAAGTTTAGAGTGAGTAAATGATGACAGAATAATATATATTTTTCTCTCTAAACTATCCCTTTAAATATGTGTGAGTATCCTCGGCCAGTCAAATTTTAACAATGTCCCTGTCTGTACTACAAAAGAATAGTCAACCAAAAATATACATACCAATGACCAGGCATGCAGCAGGCCAGCTATAAGGGTCCTTGAGGAACAAAGACACCACCTGAATGGGGTCCACTAAAATGCCATACCTACCATAAAAATTATGACATGAAATACAGATTCAATTACAAAATTGAATTACATTTGTACAATTGTCTTTTTTTCAGTGCTGGACTCTTATTCTGAGCCAAGCTTTATTTGTGGTATTTTCTGCGGGCAGCTGTATATATATATATATATATATATATATATATACTGTCTTCAAGCAGCAGTAAGCAACATGATGACAGCATATGGTTCCCTCAGCATGGGGTTCAGTGTTTCAATCCAGTCAGAGAGATGAAGGCATGTACGCTTATCAAACAAACCCTATAGACTCATCTCCAATGGCAGGAGACTCAAAACACTGAAAGCAGAACTGTAGAGTCTGTTTGAACACTTTTGTTTTCATTGACACCTGCTCTTTGGGGAAGTGGGTGTTAAAGGTCAGTTGTTTACACATTCTGATGGTCCTTTATTTTTTGGACGTTCTTGACAGATGGAGAAGTACAAAAATATACTTTATGTGTGAGTATGTGTATATGTTATATACAGTTATTTTTTATAGTTCTTTGAGCCTTTGTGTGGCTCAAATAGTAAAGCACAGTGACAGTACTGCTGTTTGTGTGTTAAATTCCCTGGGAAATCAAGAACTAATGAAATATGTGGGCCTCACAGTGGCGCAGTGGGTAGCACGTTCGCCTCACAGCAAGAAGGTCGCTGGTTCGAGCCTCGGCTGGGTCAGTTGGCGTTTCTGTGTGGAGTTTGCATGTTCTCCCTGTGTTGACGTGGGTTTCCTCCGGGTGCTCCGGTTTCTCCGGGACATACGGTATAGGTGAATTGGGTAAGCTAAATTGTCCATAGTGTGGATGTTTCCCAGAGATGGGTTGCAGCTGGAAGGGCATCCGCTGCGTAAAACATATGCTGGATAAGTTGGCGGTTCATTCCGCTGTGGCGACCCCAGATTAATAAAGGGACTAAGCCGAAATGAAAATGAATGAATGAATGAAATATGTACTTTCTATGCAATTTAAGTCACTTTGGATAAAAGCTTCTGCCAAATGCATAAACATGAATATATAAGTAAAACAGTAAAACATAATGTATTCATTTAGAGTGTTAACCTATAAAAAAACAAAAAGGTGCAATGTTTTTCAAAATGTTTATATTCATTAAACTACAAACTACTAAGATTTGGTGAAATTTTCCAGAATATTTCAATCACAACTATTTAAAAAAGTGTTACTTTGACTTTTGATTTTGAGCATTTTTATTTGAAATTTTATCAGATTTTTTATCAAAAAAATTTATTTTTAGTGGTCACTATTTCCATAGTTGTATAGATATACATTTGTTTAGATATATTTTTTAATATTGGCACATTTACATATACATTTCTATAATATAAAAAAATTTTACTTATACTTACCTAATTTGTGTGTGTGTGTATGTATGTATGTATGTATGTATGTATGTATGTATGTATGTATGTATGTATGTATATATATATATATATATGTATGTGATGAAGTGATTTTTCTAAATCTACATTAGAAACTGAATTGAAACTACTTATTTTGAGTTTGTATATTGATATTGTCAATTATTGTATAGTGATATTGCACATTTTGATATAAATGACTAGACAAAAATCAACAAATATTTCATTTTAAAAAAATTTATTAAACAGAAGAACAGATTTTCTTCTGCATTGTGACATGCATACAAAATCATTAATTCATTTTTATTTTTTTTTATTTTTTTAGAAATGATTAAATCTATCAGTTGCTAACTGGGTGGAGGAAGATCTGAACGTGTGCTTTTAATCGTTTATAAGAAAGGGACAGGATTTGAATTAACCATACTGGAGATGTCCAGCATACGTCACTAGAGAAATGTCTATTGACATTGACATCAAATTAAGCTCTGTAAACATTATACTGTATTTTGTTTTCACAAGAAACTGTAGACATTTGTTCATACCTGAGAAGGTTTTCTAAAAAGAGACGTGCGTTGCTCAAAACCTGCGAAAAACAACATGCATGTGTGATGCATGAGGAAAACAAATGAAATCCAACACAAAAATACATCACTAACACTAGCTAAGCATGTCAGAACAACAAGAATAAACTCAGCCAAAGATCCTTTTTCACTGTCTGCATAGAGTTTGGAGAGATAAATTAAAATTACCATTCATAAATCTAAACAGAAGACAGACATACTTATTCATATGTACAGAATAAGAGAAAACAATAGAGGAGAAGAAGAAGAAAATGCAAATGTAAGCAGACCCGTACCACTAGAATATAAAAAGAAAAAAAAACATGCAGCAGAGGACAAAATAGAGACGTCTCAAAGCTTGCATTAACAGTAAGTTGAAGAGCGTGAATGCAATCTTCACAGTTTTGAAGACAAGCACTTGGCTGGCTGTCCTCCATGTTTAGATAGACAAGCTGTTTCGGCCATGTTTATTTTTAGGTGTCACTTGGCATTAAATGCATCTCCATAAACAGATACATGATCAACGCTTCTTCACATGCCGCATGACTGCCACAAATCTTCCAGCGTTACCTAAAATGTCTCGCTGCTATTCAATTATGTCACAAGTGTGGGTTTTTCTTGGTCAAAATTAAGCCCTTTAAGTGCAGGAGATATTTAAAAGGATAGTTCACCTAAACATGATAATTCCGTCATCATTTACTCAGCCTCTTGTCCCAAACATTCTTGTCAAACACTAAATAAGGTGTTTTGAAGAATGTTGTAAACTAGCAGCCATTTACTTCCATAGTGTTTGTGGATGTCAATGGTTACCAGTTTACAACATTCTTCAAACTAGCTTATTTTTAGTTCAACAGAAAAAAAGATTAAAAGGTTGGTTTAACTTGACAATGTGCTAGAAATATAGGCCTGTTACTGTTGTACAGTAGAATGTACTTAAAGCAAATATAATATAAAATAAAACTATTAAAGTATATTAATATAAAATATTGCATTTTTTCTTTCACTAAAATATTATTTTCCTAAAAAGCCAATTGTGTCGGTTAGAAATGTTACAAATGTTGTTTAAATTAAAAGTTAAATTGATATTAATAGCTGGGGGGGGAAATCATTAAGTCCAGAAAAATGAAATAATAATGAAAACAAATTAATCCATGAAAATTAAACCTAAATAAAAATTCTAATGTGCTGTTATGCTTTGATTTGATTGCCAGTTTGCGCACACACAAAAAACTATTTTCCTGTGTGGAGCACTGAGAATTACTGTTTATATTGATTACATTTTTATTATATTATTATTATTATTATATTATAAATAATTGACACTTTATTTACGCTGAAGCAAGCAACATATTTGTTACAACAGAGCAGGCAGAATTAATAAAACTTGGTTATTGTCACCAATTGTATATATTTATTATCAATACTGAGGTATGACATCTGGTACTGAACCAACCCTACTCTCATAAGATATACTCAAGTAATCCAATGATCTTGCAATGGACATCTGTGTAACAAGTTGGCTTCTTTTAAACCATATCATAATTACTAACCTTTTAATCTCTGTAAGTGTCTTACGCAAGTGGCAGTAAAAGTTATTACTACAAATTTTTGGCAGCGTCTCAGAGCGAAAGGGAATGTTTACAACCTACACTGATATCTGTGACACAATTTAACCAGAAGAATGAGTTGGCAAGTCACAGCTTGCAGTGCAACAGGGATCAGGGTTTGTGACTGTTTCAGACTCACCAGCATTACCACACACCAGTTCAGGATCCCTCTGTAGTTTTTGAAGCTGCTCGCTGAACTCAACATCGACTCCTGCAACTTGTGGCAACTGCAAGGAGAAAAAAGCGGACAAGAAATAAAAACTGCAATGATGACTGATCTTAATAAACTTCTATACTGGCATAAAATGTAGATTTCTGCTATAGTTATTTTCTAAAAATAGATTTGTTGAAATGAAGTGTGAATCTGTCCTGATTTAATCGTGCATTTGCAATTTCGATCTGATCAGGCTTTCGATTTAACTTCAGATGAAATCTGATTGGCTTATTTCATCCACTATTTTGAAATTAAAATGACGCTAATGTTTTCCAGTTGGCACCGACTTAGCATCTGATGAATAATAAAAGGATCTGTACAAAGGATTTGTTGTACTGTATTTTGCTACTTTAGGTATGACAAAGATTTTTATTCATTATTATTTTCCATGCTAACTGAAAACAAAGCACACATGGTTGTTTGCACTCCAGTCACTTAAATAATTGTCAATCTGATGCAAGTACTGTTACTTACTGTGTAAAAACAATAATAATGTCTACTCCAATAACGCAGTAGTTTGCAACTGTAAATATAAGATTGTTTGTTTGCAGCATGTGTGGCTCCAGATAACAGGATTTAAAAAAAGATAGTTCCTATTAAAAAACTAGTAAATTTGATAAGTGGCTCTATTTCACCATATAAGTTTCATACTTTTATCCTGCTGTTTTTTTTGTTCTGTGCATGTGACTTTATTTCCTTTTATATCACAGAAAATGTATTTACTACTACCATGAAGCACAAAAAATAAAAAAATAAAAAATGCCAACTGGTCAAAATAATTTAGGCAACTGTGATTGAAAAATCACCAATACCACCAATGTGTTTTCTTAACTTTTCTGAAGTTAAAACATTGGTAGTCAATTGTGTTGTCTAATAAAACGTGTGAAAACTCCAATCTATAAATTGGAAAGATTTTATTTTAAATGTAGTTTAATTTTACATTTATTAATAACACTGTTATGTAAAAATGTTGCAGGTATAGTCTTTGCTTTAACTTTGTGAAACGTTTTTATAAACCAAAAGTTTACATTTTATTTTTCAAAGTCAATTTGTTGACACGCCCTTTCACTCAGATCATTGGTCAACCATGTGCACGTGTGTGTTTGTTTTTATTCTTCATAAGAATGGCTAAATTTCTTTCTAACATAAAACATCACATATATTTTCAGCTTTGTTCAATGAAATATTATTCACGTTGGTGTAAAACAGGATAAAATGTCTTATGCTGTACCATAGGCTACTGTACGCACGCTGCTGGCGAATCCTCTCTCTCCCTGTGCAGTGACCATCTATCTTTGTCACCGTTCCTATAACTGCCCTCAAAACGACAACAACCTACGTTTTAGCATGACGTCTCGGGTTAGACTACCTCTCTCACCTCATTCTGTCGTAGCGGTCGCATTTTCGCTTGTTTTCTTCGTTGAGCTGCAAGTTTTTCGCCAGAGACTCCCGCGCCTTGCGTCCGCTTCTGAGATCACTGTCACCGGCTGCTGCGCTAGCGCCGTTCCGCAGCTTCACAGGCTCGCTCCTGGTGCTCGTGATGGTCGCGCGCCGCCGACTCCGGGTGACGGGCCCGAAATCATCCTTGTCAATCATGATTCCAGCAAATTTACAGCAAGCCTTGAGCAAACAAATTAAATAAACCGAGTCCAGGCAGGAGTTTCATTTGGCTCTGCGACCGGAAAAACAAGCTTTTGCTCAAAGCCCCAGTTTTGCAAGTTCTCAGGGTGTCGCAAGATTTGTAATAATGCGGTGACTCAAATGAATGTGCGTGGACTTTAGCACGCTTGTTAAAAACACGAATATCGGGCAAGGTTACGACTTTCCCCCGGATCTAGTTCCGCGTTCATTCTTCCATGTAAAACGACTCGTCTAAACCAATAGGAGTGAGTATATTATAGTGCAACTCTAAACTGCCTTAAGGGTCACGTTGTTTTAAAACACGACCTTTATAAATAATATAATTAATGCGTTCATAAATTACTGTGCGGAAACACTTGATTTGGATATAACCCCATTCAGATCAACTGGATTCATGAAAGTGAATAACTGACACCAGATGCCATATGATTCCATTGGCAAGGAGGCAAGCCGAATTTTCAGTCCACAGCAGAAGAAAAACCACCAGGGTTTCCACATTTTTTAGTTCCCCAAACCTTTTAGTAAAACATTCTTTACCTAATATTTTTTCATAGTTTCATAATCCAAAGAAGGTTTTTTTGTGGATGAAAAGAGGTGTTGGTGTGGATGCTAAAGGTTTTTTTAAAGGGGGGGGGGGGTAATGGTATTCTGTTTGGCATTTAAATATGTTTCACAGAAGACAGCAAGTCATTAGGTTAGGTTCAGTTGAAGTAAATGATTATATACTATTTAAAAAAAAAGAGAAAAATCTTCTTCAGGTTTTAAAACAAAATACTAATAGGAGTATTGAAACTAAGAATTCAGCTTTTTTTTAATGAGGTTTAGCCAATACCAGCTCAATGATATATTGAGCCTTGGTAAATCTGGTATACTAAAAACCACAGTAACTTTCTTCCTCAGCTGAAGTTAAGGATTTTATGTGATTCCAAAATATTTAATTCCCAGTTTGTACTAGCAGTCACCAAAACAGGTGCATATAAGCTGGGAAATGTGCAGTGTGCAGGCAGGCGTTATCTGTTCTCTGAAGTTTCTGACTTCAAACAGCTTCACTAAGATGCTCAGTGCTCATCGACGCAGAACATTTCACCTTCCCTCTTATCAAAGTTGCAAAGTAAACTACAAGAAAACATTCTGCAGCAAATCGGAGTGCAAGCATGAACCTGAGAAAGACATTTTGGATGGCGTGTCCAAAGCAGTGCAGCAAAAACTGTTGCATTGCGTGCCACCATACAATTTTTGTAGTATGAAAGCCGGTTATTTTCTGATTCCACTCTATTTAAAATTTAAAGGGGAAAAAGGCATTTAATTAATAATTGATCCTTTCATGTGAGTAGCATTGATGCACTTAAGTTCATGCTCAAAATGTGACGTTAAATTTCATTTGACTGCATTTGTTCTCTGCTCCCTCAGTACAGATACTGCCGCTTGTTTCTCTTGGCTGCGAGCCTCTGGATGAAATAAGGGCCAGAGAAAGATTAATTCTATACATTTCCATGGCAGGTTGATTGTATTTTATGCCTGGCCGCATGACTTGTGACCCTCTCCGGAAAGCTGGCATTGGCGTTTGGTTGCGCAGGCCTGAGGTGAGGAGGTATGTGCCCGTCTGCGAGCGTGTCCTTGGTTTTGTAATGAAGTTGTGAGGCTGAAATCACTCACTCCTGCGTGGCGTAGTGGCACGTCATGTTTTATCACAGGGATGCCACATTTACTCAGTCATTAGGGACCAAAAGCTAGTTTATCTCAGTTGCGATCCAGGCAGACTGATAGACACTTCAGGGGTGGCACGCGTGTCAGCACTTTTGCAGTTCAGTCAAGGACTTGACTCCTGATATCGCTGTCATTCTCTATACATCTCTGTCTTCCTCTTCCTACGTCTCTTCCTTGCTCACTCGCACGCATCATTTCACACTCAGGTGGATTCTTTGAAGTAATGTCTGCCACAGTGACATCACAGAATGACAAAGGACAAATTAGGAGATTAACAAGTCATTATGCTGCCCAGAAAAGATGAATGAGGGTTAGGTTCAGATGCGTTCAGAGAAAAATGGTATAGTGCAGATCTTCTTGGATGTTTTTGATTGTTTTTTTTTTCAGGAGAATAAGAATAGACTTCATTATTAATGAGGGTTATTATGTATTTAACTAACATTAAATCATAAAACCTTATGCTTTTTGAAATTTTACTCAAAGCAAGCTTTATTAAAAAAATGAATCAAAAATAATAATTTAGTCATGGTTTACTCAACCTCATATCATAATAAAATGCCATTTTTGTTCCATTTAATAGAAGTAAGTGGGGTTAAAAAATGGCAATAGGCTCCACTGACTTTCAAATAACATATTTTCATGTTTATGTGAACTGTCCCTTTGAATCACGGGAGAATGTTTTGTCTTTCCTAACTCATTCCAACCCACAAGTGTCTGGTTGCGAAAACACATGCACGCACACACATTCATACACAAACTCTCTCAGGCATACTTTGTCTTTTTTTTCAGCACTCACGGTGTATGCTCTGTTGATGTTTGTTTAATTAAAAACTGATAATTGCGTTGTCACAGTTTGTGTTTTGTTCAGAGGAGATGAGATGGACAGGTCTCTAGGCAGAGAAAGCTTGCATGTTGCCTCATGAATAGTAATACACATTCTGTTTATTCAACTACAACACACCTGTGGATCGGCTCTTTCCACCTGAGGCCCTCAATGCCACTTAACTTCCAGAATATGAGAAAATGCTGACCCACAGAATCTCTCTTCATGCTGGTAATTACAGCTTATTTGTTTACTTTAGAGCTTAGGATTAGAGAGTTTCACATTTAATCAGTTCTTAAAGTTTTTTTTTTATCCTTATAGGCATTAAATCAAAAAAGTGTATATATATATATATATATATATATATATATAAACTGAAGCACCCGGAGGAAACCCACATGAACACGGGGGGAACATGCAAACTCCACACAGAAATGCCAACTGGTCCAGCTGGGACTCAAACCAGCGAGCTTCTGTGACCTTGCTGTGTAGTGACCTATATATATAGTGAAAGATGTATAAGAATACATAATGTGACATTGTGCACACTTTGAATGAGTGGGGAGGATATGCTTGATTAAAATACGCAGTGAAACATGTTGTGTTAAAATAAGAGACTTGTTTGATATATATTGACAACAATAATATGTTTGAACAATGTCACTCACTTTAGCATATACAGGCGTTATGATTGGTCAGATCACCTGTCAGTCTCTTCACAGATCTCTTACCCTGCAAAGGGTAAAATTAGTTAACCATTCCTAAAAATTGTTTTATTTAATATTATTTGATATGTTTCTGAATTAATCTGCTACTTGAATGAATCAGTTGAATTAGTGATTTACTCTACTCACCAATTAAAACACTTTCTACTACCTTCCAGTGGTAAATATTTTAATTAAAGATATTTCATATATTTCAAGATTTTACTTATTTTCATCATTGCAACATACCAGTGTGTGTTGTACAAGGTTGTATAAGATTCAACTTGATGTAAGGTGAAACACTTAAATATTTTTTAAGCAAATATTTTTTATTACAATGCAATATTTAAATGTAATATTTGAAACATGTAGGAACACTGTTTAAATTCATCAGTGATTTGCCGTGCAACTCAGCTTAGATAATCATGAAATAGCATGTCAAGATCTCAAAGGTTGCCTAGTTAATAAAATAAGTAGCTAAACCAAAAGCATATATCTTTTTCCTTATTAAAATGACACGTGGTGCTTTTTGTGAGATGTGAATGTTATATTTATGACAAAAACTAAACTACCACAGAGGTGATGCCAGTTTGAGCCAGGTATGCAACATTTCCCAAACCTGCTCCACCTTTTCACTTCATCATTTCCTGCTCTCTGGTCCCACCTGAATAAATAAATAAAAAAGATTAAAAAGACAAAAGCATCTTCTTCTGTGTCATCATGCATGTCTGTCAAAATTTTCTGACATCGAACAGAAAATCATACTCTGACAATCTGCTGCCCCAGTTAAAATTCTGAGTTATTGAGGTTAAGTCGAGAGAAATTAGCTTACCGAGTCTTCATACACTCATTCAATCTTGAATACTTCCTTGTTTTCATATATACAACCTATTAAATCTGTGGTCTCTCAAATTACCCGTTAGAGATACAGTAATTAATTTTGAATGAAAATGTCATAATCAGCTCATTATTTCAGACAGATTCCATTCGTCTGTCATTCATGCAACGTTAATGCCTAATGCAAATAAAGGGAAATATGAAACATTTTATGAACTCTTCAAAAAATATTTCTTTGCCACCTCTCTTTCTGTCTGTCTATTTATGAGAGGTAATCTATAATGCATATGCCTTGGCTATGGCTGCATATTGTCTTACAAAGGCAGCTCAAAGTGCTCTGTTCAGCGGAAAGGCTAGCACATGCTGACAGATGCTGCAGGAGCAACACCCTTACACACACACACACTGGAGGAGCGAGATAAAGATGCATTGCTCAACGGAGAGAAGGATTACACAGCTGAGCACGACTGATTCAGACAGAATCATTCAAAGCCCAGAGAAGCCATACAGATCGGCCTAGTCCAGTGGGGTACATACAGAGAATGGAAGAGACAGAGAATAAAATGATACCATTTTGTTCAAGAAAACAATGACACGATAAAGATGAATTTAGGATGCATTCAGCCAAGGGTCAGAGTTTGGCTGGATTCATTAGCACCTGCTGGTAAAGATTGTAACTGCACACACTGCTGGATTGTTATATATAATGTTTTTATGTTAATTCTCTAAACCAAAGTTCACTTAAAGTAACACTCCATATATATTTTTTTTTTTTAGAAATATGCTCATTTCATGACTCTCCTAGAGTTAAACAGTTGAGTTTTATCATATTCAATCCATTTAGCTGATCTTTGGGCTTAGCTTAGCTTAGCATAGATCATTAAATTGGATTAGACCATTGGCATCTTTATACTCTCATTATGTGATGTTTATAAACACATTTCAAAAGAAGCACGTGCGTGTGATTAACATGTCTGGTCTCCCATTAGCAATCTTACATCCAATCCCAAAGAAGAATCTTAATAAATAACCAAATCACCCTACGCTTAGCTATCTTTTGATTTATCAGCATGAACCGCCAACTATTCCAGTATGTTTTACACAGGAGATGCCCTTCCAGCCGCAACCCTGTACTGGGAAACACCCACTCGCATTCACACGCACACTTATACATTACGGCCAATTTAGTTTATCCAATTCACCTATACTGCATGTCTTTGGACTGTAGAAACCTGAAGGAAACCCAAGCGAACACAGGGAGAACATGCAAGCTCCACACAGAAATGTCATCTGATCCAGCTGGGACTCGAACCAGCGACCTTCTTGTTGTGAGATGACAGTGCTTACCACTGAGCCACTGTGCCGCCATAATATAATATAATATAATATAATATAATATAATATAATATAATATAATATAATATAATATAATA
>CAIGQW010053747.1:12563504-12580704 GCA_903798125.1 Danio choprae
ATATTATATTATATTATATTATATTATATTATATTATATTATATTATCATAATTAATTAATTAATTATGTGTAACCTTTTCTCGTTATATTATAAATTGTTTAAACTAAAACATTGGTCATTTTATTCTCCAGACTTGCATAACATCACCTGCTCTATACATAAAATATGTATTTATTCTATAACTGCAGATGGTACTGCACACAGAGAGCATTTCCCTGGTTGTGAAAGTAAACGGGCTTAAAATAGACATGTTTTATTTATAGAGAGGTCTCGAACATTTATTCAACATGATGTCTAACTGTAGATCAGCTCCAGATCTGTGTGTGTTTTCTCACCAAAGCGAGACTCACACACTCACAGTCAGAGAGACAGAATTATTCTTGAACCAACAGCTGCTGTAAGCATCATTTATAAAGAAGATGAGAGAAAAAAAGGTACAATATTTATAAAAATTTTTCTGACAGCAACTGTTTTTGATTGAGCAAAGCTAGTAAAACCTTGAGTAAAAAGTTGCCGCTGTCATGCGTAGTGGATGTTAGTGGTTTTGCCGTAGTGGATAAAAACAAACCGCTTTATAAAGTACATCTGTTTATATGACATTAGTTAGATGTGCAGTCAAACCAGCCTGATCTCACAAGGAAACTTAACTAGCTTACGTTCTGCCAGTTGTATGAAAATGTCGTGAAAATGAACAGTCATATGAAAATGTAAGATTTTTAAAAGCACGTGTGGCAACCAACCCCACCCCTAAAGCCAACCGTCATTGGGGGAGAGGCAAATCGTACTAAATTGTACAAATGAGATCATACAATTTCATACGAATTAGCCACTAAATCAAAAAGATAGTGTTGGACAAACCTTTGTCCTCCTCAAAAAATAACAGCATGCAGTTTTTTTTTTAAATAATACATTTTTACATCAACAAATAGTGATCAATGCTATAAAACAAAACAAATCCTTAAGGTTAGACACTGCAGGCAAAAATGAAACAGATTTGAGATTTTGGGCTTTTTGCTTTTTACCGTGTTTTTTGTCTCAGTTGAATGTTAAGAAAACAATGGAAATGCATTTTTAAGTGTTACTTTTGTTGCACTTTACCAATTTGTGTCTTTACCACTTTATCAATTGTGTTGTTTTCAGTCTCAGCAGTATATTTTTTTTATAGTTTAAAAAAAAAAAAAGCTATACATTTCCACTTCAGCAGCATTTAAAATACACACACCAAACTCATATCTATATTCTGAAGGCTTTTACAAGGGAATATGTCCATACATAATTATATTCATTCATTCATTCATTTTCATTTCGGCTTAATCCCTTTATTAATCTGGGGTCGCCACAGCGGAATGAACCGCCAACTTATCCAGCATATGTTTTACGCAGCGGATGCCCTTCCAGCTGCAACCCATCTCTGGGAAACATCCATACACACCCATTCACACTCATACACTACGGACAATTTAGCTTACCCAATTCACCTATACCGCATGTCTTTGGACTTGTGGGGGAAACCGGAGCACCCGGAGGAAACCCCCGCCAACACAGGGAGAACATGCAAACTCAGAAACGCCAACTGACCCAGCCGAGGCTCGAACCAGCGATCAGCGACCTTCTTGCTGTGAGGCGAACGTGCTACCCACTGCGCCACTGTGAGGCACATAATTATATTATATAATTATAAAAATATTATATACAACATTTTACTCTACAGAAAAATGTGTTTTTTTTCTGTCTGTTCACAGTAATCATGGAACGCTAAAAAGAGATTCCAAAACATTTGACCCTGATGAAACAATAATTTTATCCCTGACTTCATCCAATGTTCAGATTTTTGTACAAGAAATGTATGCAAAAGACCACATATTTCATTAAATAATCACTCAATTGCATATTCATTCATTCATTCATTCATTTATTCCTTCTTTTATTTTCCTTTGGCTTAGTCCCTTAGGCCCTTCCAGCTGCAACCCATCACTGGGAAACACCTATGCACTCTCATTCACACACATACATACACTACGGACAATTTAGCTTACCAAATTCACCTATACCGCATGTCTTTGGACTTGTGGGGGAAATCGGAGCACCTGGAGGAAACCCACGCCAACATGGGGAGAACATGCAAACTCCACACAGAAAGGCCAACTGACCCAGCCAAGGCTCGAACCAGCGACCTTCTTGCTGTGAGGCAACATCGCTACCCACTGTGCTTTTTGGATAAAGACAGCAGTTGTGATTTTTAAAGATCATACACACCCCAGCCCCTCCACTCAGCTTTTGAAATGTTTCTATCAGAACACTGGCTTTAATTTCCTTTGTTATTTTAAATATGGTAATGTGTTTTTTCTTCTTCTTCTTTGAGAACAATATGTTGTAAGAGTTAGTTATACTTGTGCAATTGTCTTATCATGAGTTATGTTATGTAAGGGATAAAGTACACCCAGGTGGTTGTTATCACTAAATAAATACCGACAGGCTTATTGGCAGCCCAATACAAAACCCGAGGAGCTTTATTCTGAAAACCAACCATCTGAATGTACTTTATCCCATTTTTACATGGCTTTCCATAAAACAAAAAAATTAAACACACAACTTTGTTTGCAGCCTTAAACGCAAAGCTGACCGAAACAAAAACAGCAGAAGTGAGCATACATATAATTCAGTCATAAAATGGTGGCAAACAGTCAAAAACAGTGGAGAGTCAGACAAGCATATAAACAGTATAGATGTGACTGATGCTCAAGATAAATCAAAGTACCCAGACTAGTCTGTGTTATCAGTTCCAGTGGTTGTTATCTTGGAATAACATCAACTCAGGCTCATTCTGAAAACGTACCCCTACATACATTTCTGGAGAGCACCAAATACACCCAGGAGGTACGTTTTTTTTTTAAGTTTTTGTTTTCGCGAACCCACCAGAGACCGCTGTATATGCTTTTTGAGATGTAAAATTTCTCTCGCAAGTGCGAATGGTGCCTTCTCTTCTAACGTAAATCCACCAGAGACCGCTGTCGACTGACTGACCCACCCTCCTCCTTCCCTAAACCCAACTGATAGTGTTTCAAAAGCACCGATTGACCCGCCCACCACTTCCCTAAACTAAACCGACAGTGTTTTTAAAAGCAATCCAAAAAAGAAAAGCCCTGGCGTCAGCCTGATTTTTACCATGTTTTCAGATTTTACAACATTCTCACCCTGTTATTTACTTGTCTATTTTATTTTTTGGCTTTTGTTTTTGTCTTACCTGCTTTCTGGAACCGTTCTTCGCCAGACTCGAACCCCGTCATCGCAGTCAACTCCACTCCATGTCACAAGTCCGCGAGCCACTGGACAAACCTGTAACAGCGGAAAAGCCTTTCACATGGAGGTAAATTGTCAGCTATTAAGCACTAAAAGAAAAGGCATCATACTACCCTGTAGCATTTTTTTAAAGATGAAATGCAGCCATACGTTCCTCTGGCTACATAACAATCTCCAGAAATGTATATAGGGCTACATTTTCAGAATGATATGTTGAATAACATGCCTTGGTATGTTGTGATTGACCAATCAGAATCAAGGTTTCCAGACAGCCATGTAATAAGTGGTTTTAACAATTTGTGTGGAGCAATTTATGTCACCAAAACAAATTTCCATTCTGTGACAAGCAGAATGGACAATACATTTTAAACTAAACTAGACTAAACTAAACTATTTGATTTTTAGTCTATTTACCTGCACTGACTTTATCAAACAGCACACGGATTGTAGATTTCAGAAAAAAAAAACATTTTCTTTAGACCGGCTAATGGTGATCAATCATGTTTTTACGTCCCCCGGCGTGCTATAAACCAAAATGGCTCCTTAAGAATTTGTCAACACTTTGTGACAAGTAGATTTAGATAAGTCTCATGAAAGTTGACTACAATGGCACACTTGTAACGTTTCTCTGCAGGCGGAGAGGGATTTGATAGATGTGGTTTGGTGATATAGCGCTGTGCATCAGGCATGATTCCCCTGAGAGCAAACCACCTGCTCTCTGCTTGCCAGATTGTGAGAGACATGGGTGTGAAATATGATAATTTTATCTTCAGCAGGCTTGTCAGGAAGAGATCCTCTTTCTTCAGAGCTGGAGCCGAGATAAGTCCAGTAGCTTCTGGCTGACGAACAAGCCTGAGAGAGATGGAAGAGTTTGCAGAGAAGTGCCACGGTTCTTCTGCAGTAATTGTGTGTGTTTTAATGCTCGGTTTCAGTTAATGCGAGCCTTAAAGGTTTGATTATGGGTGAGTAGAAGATGCTGGTTTTAGACTATTTTTTGTGAGGTTCTGGCGGTGGGAGATTGTTGTAGTATTTTAAACATTTTTAATTATTCATGCATGCAGTTTTTTTTTTCGACCACACTGAGAGAGTACATACAGAGAGTATTTGTAGTTTAATTGGTAACATTTTACAATAATATTGTATGAATGTTAATAATGATGAACAAACAATGAACAACACATTTATTATTCATGTTTGTTAACATCAGTTAATGAAAAAACTGTTTCAATAATGGAACTGTTGTTCATTGTTAGTTCATGGTAACTCACAGTGCATTAACAAATGTTAACTAGCATGAATGTGGATTTTATTAATGTATTAGTGAATGCATTAGTAAAAAAAACAACTAGGCTTAATACATGCTGTACAAGTATTGTTCATTATTAGTTAGTAAATACATTACCTAATTAAACCTTATTGTAAATGGCTTAATTTTAGAATTGTATTGCTTACAGAATTTCAGTCGTCAAAATTTTGGAATAATTTGTAAATAATTGTAATGCTGTCAAAAAGAAAAATATTAAGATCATGTATGGACCATTTTCACATTTCTGGGTTTCTCAGCATTGACGTCGTCATAGTTGGGTAAACTTAGAGCACAGTGAATGAGAAAGTACATAAAATAATTTTTTTACAATCATATTTGCCGAAATAATGAAAGAAAAACTCCACGATGGTGTTATCAAAACTTTCAGAGAAAGGAAAAAAATTGTGTGAGACTGATAACGACAGACAGAAGAGAGAGCAACTTCAAATTTACTGTCCTCCCCATAGACTCTGCATTACTCACACCTCACACAAGTGGTAATTCGTTTGTTGTAATTTGATGCAAAGATAATATAATACATATGTAAATACAAATAAATGTACATATATATTTTTTAAAAATCTAAATTTTAAAAACTTTCAACGATTTAAGATTATGATGACCATTAAATGTATCCATTGTGCACTTATGAGCAACAGACAAACAAAAAACAGTAATAGTGCTAAATACAGTAGTTAAGTGGATCAAAGTTGCCCTAATAGATAATAGAACACGATTTTAGTTTTAGGACCACTGTAATGACTGTATATTTTTAAAAATAGAAAATAACTATAAAGGATCATTGTTATTATATTGGAAAATATTACAGCTCTCTGTACATAAAATAAAGTATTTTCAGCATATTTACTGTCCATACAGCATTGTATAAAAAGCTTACTTCTCAACTTTTCATCAAGTACATAATTCTGTAGTAATCCCAGTGCATGAAAATGAAATCAGTAGCACCAATCTTTGAGTCACGATTCATACATTATGATACAGACATTCGTCTTTGAAGCACAAATATATAAAAACAATTTAAACAAAATGACATCGCACTTACATTATAACTGCAATACTTTTCACTCCCAAACTCTGATGTAAACTCTTAATCTGGATGTCCTTGCTTACAACATGCTTAGGCAACAGTTTTCTCGTCTAGACAAAAGCACAAAGGCTCAGTCGAGGTCTTTGATCTTCTCTCTCTGCTTCCACCTGTCAATCTTCATCTGAACAATGCCCCTCGTACTCAGCACCCCCCCAACCCCCGACCCCCCCGCAGATTAGTCCGTCTTTGAATTAGACTTTCAGAACTCGCTTATTTTAAGACCATCCGCCCAATGCCTCCCCTCCTCTGGATACTGTGTGCATCCTACGGCCCTGGCCAAAAAACTGGAAAATAATGTATTACATCGTAAGATCAGACAGACACACCCTTCTTCTTGCTCTTATTATTTTAGTGTAACAAATCTCTGTAGAGCATGAGCCATAAAGGATGCATATGTGCTCTATTATTAGGCTACATTTACACTAGTCAAATAAAAAAATAACATACCATTTTTTTCGAAGGTCATGCCTGGCCATCTACACCTCGAAAATGGCAACTACATCTCATGAAGAAATGTAACTATTGTATGTACTATCAGAAAAGTGGCTAATCTGTACAAATCCATATACTTTCATTCAAAAGTCAAAAGTTGCAAAAGTCACACTGAAATGACTAAAAACATGTTCATCACTGTACTGTGTAAGATGCTCTGACCTGTATCATTTCCGTTGCTGCAAGTAACGCAGGAGTATATATTTCCAAACGTGAGCAAGACTATAAATTGAAAATGTGCCAAATCAACATCTCTGAGTAAACATTCCATGTCATTTGAAGAAAAGCAATCTGGAGCATGTACAAACTGACATTAATCTTTAACAATGCTGTCAAAACACAGAGCATCCAAAACAACTGCTGTACAATGCCATTTACCATTTGAGCTCAATCGATCACATGACTAAAAATGTGTCGTCATTTTTTCACAGTCCATACTGCATACCAAAAAGCAGCATTTTTCAAATTGATCCACTTTGAGAGATACATTTGTATTGACATAAAACACCATCTCGGTGTGGACGGAAGGGCAAAACAGAGAGAAATATGATATGCATTTTTAAATGAAGCTACTGTACTAAGTTAGTGTGGACATGGCCTCCCAGCGGGCACCTTGATGTCAAAATGACATCCAATAAACATCAAGCATGATGTCAAAAAACACGACTAAAATGCAAATCGATTGGATGTCAAAACCTTAATGTAAATTTTACATCTACACTTTGATGCCCTTTTGACCACCAAAATAACAACACCAAAAATATTATAATATAAGAAATTTTATATTCATCTGAAAGCTTTTCTAAGTTCCAAATTTAGAAAAACTGGATTTTGTATCCTTACAATGCATGCAAACTACCAACTAATATTGGCATGAAAAAACACATTAAAAACAAATTAAAATTATATCCTGTCCTGTAATCCATTTTGATGCCAATATTAGATGTCAATTTACACAATTTGCATTTTTAACGTGTTTTTGATGTCATTTTGACCACAAGGTACCCGCTGGGCTAAAAAGCCATATTAAAATAAAGCACACTAGAGTGAACCTAGCCTTTGGCAGTGTGATTTTGGTCCCTAAAAAATTCATTTATGGTGCACTGTTGATTTTGTAAGTAAGAAAGCATCATTTGGATGCAGTGTCTCAGTGAGTGTGCTTGACTTATAAGTGCTGCATGTGTGTAATTGGAATCGCGCATCTCTGCTGAGTGTGAATCATAAAATCAGGTGATAGAGAAGCATCAGCAGAGAAACCAAGTGCTGCAGGGGGACTGTGAGTCATCTGACACTTTTTTTTTTGACTGTGAGCCCCTGTTGATCTTCACTGAGATCTGATATGCTGATATGCAGTGTACTGTCTAACAGAATGACTGACTGACAAGATACTGACTGCTGGAGAATGAGAGTCCATAACAGTGTTGAGGAAGCCACTTTGAGACTGTAGTTTGACATAAAGTAGTTATAGAGCTATTCTTTTGAGAAAGTAGTTTTTGCTGCACTACAGGCTACTAATAAAAAGTAGCTCACTACATTGAAGCTATTTAAGAAGCTATTCAAATGCATTCACACATTTGCTAGATGATTTTATCGAGAGTGCCTTATATTGCATTCAAGACAAACAACAAAATTACATGTCCATACATATACACACATATCCACGTGATAAAGGATGTCCTGAATATTCCAAAAATATCAATAACTCATTTTCAACCCAAAAACAAAGTTATTGCCTTTGCATAGCAGCATAGGTCTGTCGCAAATGGAGCCATTGATGCCTATGAAGTTCATCTGTAAAATGTCCATTTGTCCACAGAATTGTGCACACGTTCAAAACCAAAGTGAAAAATCAGAAGAGGACAGAAAGGGCAGCATTTGGGGCAGAGCCACAGTAGATATGGTATTTCATAAGAGCTTGTTTATCATACTTACACCGGCATAATTTTGCCTACATTAGACTCTGCTTAACGCTCACAAAATGCAAAGAACAAAAAGAAAAAGGCATTTAAAAATGGCTCTCATTTTCCCATTTCCGAGAATATACCCTCCAAGCATTGCATTAATTCACCTGCGGCTGGGGTGAAGTATGCAATGTACTTTGTGCTGTTTGACACCCTCACAGGTTGTAATCTTCCTCCATATCTCAAACGGAGAGAGCCAGCAGTATTAGCTTCAGCTCAAGATCCAATCAGACAGACCGCTTCCCTTAATCCCCGCTGAGATAACTATCCAAACAGAGGACACTGAATCAGTCTGTGACCTTTGTGTGGGTGTAAAAGTGTTCCTCGCCACACCGTGGCAGAAAACACTCCGCTCTCTGTGTTTTATCCTGTCCCTCAGATATAAATGTATGTTTGTGTTGGCGGAGAGCATAGAGGGGGTATTATGTGGTGACTGCCCGTCGAGTGTGCCAGTTTCGTATTTAAGACAATGATGCGAGCGCAGGCAGCTCTGCGGGGGGGCACTGCAGGCCAGCCGCAGCGCATATGCTACAGTGCTGCCAGGACGCTGGCAGAAGTGTATTTTTGGGCACGTCTCAACAGGATGGTGCATAGTCAGGGACTGGAAAACGCTTCAAAGGCAGAAAATAGCCCCTCTCGCGTAGGAAATTGGTGTGATTTCACTCTCTGAGTTTGAACTCTTTAGGGGGGTGTTGAGTGCAGTAAATATTTAGTAACAATCACATGCTCAAAACACAAAAAAATAAAAAAAAAGGCTGCTCTTAAAGACACAGGAGGCACATTGCAACCTTACCATTACTGACTGTATTGTCAATGTCTAATACAACACTGCTTGATAGAGCACACTTTTGAAGTGTTTAGGGAGGACATGATGTAAGAAAATGTAGGTTGCAATATTTTGGCTTAATTTTACAATAAAATATTTGCATTTAAATTTAAAATGGGGACATTCATTGTACATTTTTTTATATATATATTTTTTTGACAAGACTAGTGAGGGAAGATGTACCTTGTTTGCTGTGGTTTCATCAACTATGCATAGAGAATAGAAAGACGACTCTAATACACGTTTAAATACATCATGCAACAGGCAGCAATTCATTTCTACAGTGCTATAATAAAATTGTTTAGATTCCATCAACAAAAGGCTACACTAGCTTTACAATATGAAGCTTAGTGTTCAAATCAGTTTTCTCAGATCTGATTTTTTTTTCCATTGCTGTTCACATTGTTATTTTAAATTTAGCCAATATCAGATTTGCAGTCTGAACTGATGCCTGCATGTGCAAAAGAACAACTACACACAGCTTCAACTTTCTAATTATGTCCTAATGTGTATGCTGTAAATAAAGCATGTTGTCAGATTATGTTTAATGTAATTAGTATTGCTGTTTTGGCAGACAACAGCAGTGTGTTGTTTTGAACTATAAATGGAATGTTTTGCTAGTACTTCAAGTAGTGTATTTCAATTTCTTCAACCAAACATTATTGTAAAAACTGATAAGTTGTGGTCTATGAAAAGGGATGTGTGCATCCTTTTCTGGCTCAGTGCCAGCCCTCACAGGAAAGCAGATTTGAATTTAGCAGCTGATTACGAGACACACTGAACATCTTAATCACATCATTGTGATTGCTCACTCCAGAGAACAGCCAAGTGTAACAATTATGGCCGATCAGGCACATAATTATTCTGCTTTTATTCAAGAAATGTGTCAGCAAATATATGTGTGTAACGCCCGGAGGGCGGAGGATAACAAGACGAGACGGAGAAGGATGAACATTACAAAAACGGGTTTAATAACACTTACGGGAACTGATACAGGGTATGGGAAGACAGGCAGACACAGGACCACACGAATCACAGGAATCAAAATACCGGACAACGAAAGACACAGACGAAAGGATATAAGTAGATGGGGGCTGATTAGACTAATGACACAAGAGGGATGAGTACAGGTGAGACAGATTAACAATGACGGTGGCGGGAGAAGGACAAAGAAAGCACATGACATAAACAAAGGATGACGCGGACGAACACTGACAGTACCCCCCCCTTTTGAAGGCACGGTCCCCGCGCCTTCAACAGGAAACAAAAAGGAGGATGGTAGAAGGGGAGGGTACAAGGGAGGAGTCCAAGGGGGAGACAGGAAGGGAACTGGAGCAGGAGGACCCAGGACACAGCCAGAAGGACGGACCCGGGCGGAGTCGAGGAAGGGCGGGACCATGGAGGAGGAGTGGCTGCTGACTCCAGGGGGCCGACTGAGGGAGACGCCGTTGATGGCGGTGGAGCCCAAGGAAGGGACGGAGAGCCGATGGGCGAAGGTGACGCCGAGGTTCCTGAGGGCCGGGCGAAGCAGGCGGCTCACCCGAGCAAGGCGACGGCGGGGTTCCGGAAGCCCGCGGCGTAGCCAGAGCGACAGAGGACCAAGGCGTAGCTGGAGGGATGGAGGAGCTCAACGCAGCCGGTGGGACAGTGCGATGAGGTGCAGCCGGATGAGTGGAGTCCAGAGGCGAGAGGAAGGGCGACGACTGACCAAGGTGGAGCCGGAGGGACGAGGGAGCCTGGCGGAGCTGGTGGGAGGAGTGAGCCAACGCGGAGCCCTAGGGTCGAAGGGCCGAGGTGGAGTCCGCAGCTCGGAGGCCGTAGGAGCTGACGCTGGGCGACACCCTCCAGAGGGTGACGCAGACAGGCAGTACCCATAGGCGCGCTCCATTTCCGGAGCTGGAGCGTGAGCTGGGGGCTGGCTGACTGCAGCAGTGCTGGAGCTGGATGACTGGCTGCAGTTCTGGGGGACCGTGGGAAGCTACTCATGACCCTGGAGCTGTGGCTTTTTTCTAGGGAGAAGGTTAAAAAACTGTGTAGAAACAGTTGTTTGCTGTCTGGAAACAGCGGCAGGTAGATGCTGTCTAAAAACAGCGGAAGATTTAAAATAAAGCTCCAGAAGCCAATGAGTAGCCTCCCAGTGTCCAGTCGGTGTCCATCTGCATAGGGGGGGTGGGCGGGACTCTCGCTGATTCCGCGGGTAGCCGCCAGGACTCCCCCTCTGGGTCGTGTTGTCGGCATACACACCTGGTCAGACGGGACTTTGAGCTCCTCCATCTCGGCGCAATTCCGCTCTGTCGCTCTAGAGGGCAATGGCTCATTGGCTGCGGGTGGCTCTCCGTCTGCGGTGGGCTCTGGCAAGCGCTCCCTGCAGGTGGACGATGTAGTTTGGCTGGTCACTGGGTCGGGAGTGGCACTGACGAGATCCTCCAGGAAGGCGGTGAGTGGAAAAACTTTACTCGCCAGTGTCCACTCCATCTTTGCGGCGGTGTTGCCCTGAGGACCATCTTCGGGCGATCGTGCTCTGTAACAGATGATGGGCGCGCAGAGCACGTCGCCCGGAAAGCTGTTCTCAGTCGCTCGGATATGGTCCTCAGGGCTGCTTTCCCCCTGCTCCAGCAGGTGGTGACGGGAAACGGAAGGGCGGATGGGTTTAAAGGGAACACGGAGGGAAGAAAATAAAACACTGAGGGAAAAACAGACTATAAAAAGAAAATCGGGGGAAAACACGCCGCTAACTGTAGGTCCGGTATTATGTAACGCCCGGGGGGCGGAGGATAACAAGACGAGACGGAGAAGGATGAACATTACAAAAACGGGTTTAATAACACTTACGGGAACTGATACAGGGTATGGGAAGACAGGCAGACACAGGACCACACGAATCACAGGAATCAAAATACCGGACAACGAAAGACACAGACGAAAGGATATAAGTAGATGGGGGCTGATTAGACTAATGACACAAGAGGGATGAGTACAGGTGAGACAGATTAACAATGACGGTGGCGGGAGAAGGACAAAGAAAGCACATGACATAAACAAAGGATGACGCGGACGAACACTGACAATGTGTCTATGGTCAGTTGTAAGCCAATCCCAGGGTATTTACGACACAAAGGAATGCTCAGTACTGGACACACAGAAAACTTCCATAAGCTCCTAGCTTAAGACTCATACTTTTAAATGTAAACTTTTATTTTCTCTTTATGTGTAATCAGGTGTTTTGCAACAAGTATCTTGCTCCTGTATTAATATTATGGTTTTAATACTTCTGCAATCAATGTTTAACTCTACCACAGCTAAACAAGATCATAGATAGTTCATGTTTGATGTCCCTGCAAAGTTAATTTGGTGTACTGAACCATTGTTTACATTTCATGTTAAAACGTGTGCAACATATTAACATTTTAAGAAACTTGAACATTTCTGCATCAGTTTACTACCAGAATGCTATGCAAATCATTAGGCTCTGAAACAAAGAGTATAAAACGTGCCTCAAAAGTTGAAACGACAGACGCCACCCCACTCAAAACCTCGCGAGGGCAAAAGAACTGAACACCAGCTAACCACGTGCTCAACAGAGGGAGTTCCTCACATCAAAAAGGGAAGGCAAGTAACACTTCCAGATTAGCACTGAACTGGTATAAACTAAATGTAACCCAAAAGACCATAGAAGAGTTTTTCCATTATTACACTCTTAGTTAGTTTCTGTTAGATTAGTCAATAAAGTTTCATTTTGTATAAAGAAAGGTGCCTGTGCATGTTTATGAATCTAATGTCTTAAACTTCGATCTTGCTACTCTGCGTAAACATAAATGTTTTTTTTATTTGTGATAGCAATAGCTGTAATTAAAATCAACTGTCCATTCAAACCGCTGGACAATTAGTTTGTTCAGATTTAAAGAGTTGATTCTTTTTAAGCCTCGTTCAAATGAATCTTTAATTCCCTTTGAGCTAATTCGCTACATAAGACTGACCACACCGGTGTAGTGAAATAATCAAAGGTTAATGTACAACTGCTGAGGAGTAAGACGATGTTACGCATGACGATACATGTTGATAGAAAATTATGTAAAAGTTATGTAAATTCCAATATAACTTTTCACATTACAGTCATATTGCAAAACATCAGGGATCTCATTCATAAAATTTGCATAGAGATCTTTCAAAAAATTAACGTATACCATTATCAATTTAAATTGATTTATTAATGATTATGGCCCCTATGATCAATTAAGTCAACATTTAAACTAAATATGTTTACTTACAGCTGGCGGTTCATTCCACTAGGGTGACCCCTGATAAATCAGGGACTAAGCTGGAGGAAAATGAATGAATGAATGTTTATTCAGAGTTTCCTTACAGCTGCGCACATTCTCCCATCAAGTTTGCTTTTATAGATTTTTTTTTTTTTGCGTGGGAAGTGACATATGCATATTTCCACCCCTGGTTTGTGCATACTCAAAGTGGCACTCATCGGAATTGAAAGATCATATTCCAGGTGGTTTGTTCTGTTTACACTATCATGACAAAAACAGATCTGAATCACATTTGAATTTGGGCCACATTTGCCTGCAGTGTGAACATAGTCTGTGGTGTTATTATTACAGTTGTGGTCTGGACTCTGCTCTTTATCATTTTCAACCTTGATATAAACAGGCCTTATACCCTGCTGTAACATTTTCTGATTTAGATAATATAGTTGTGTTACTGAATCTGATATCGAAATGTTTGTCACTATAAAAGCTCTCCAGCAGTGCTTCTCTGCCCATAACCCATGAAATGATGAAATCTACACCCATCCACAATATTAGCGGTTTCATTAGCCCGTGTGTGGTGCGCAGCCCTTCCCATAAGAGTGACCTTTTCAATGATGTGGATGGTTACCCCTCCAGCTTTATACATGCCATTAAAGATAAGCCATGTGTGACATTGGACTTATTTTACAGGCATTACAATGCTTTTGTAGTCCTACTAAGGGAGGCCGTAGAGCCGTATAAACGCACGCCTCGATTATAACAGAAAGTCGCATGGCTCTCAATCAGCTCGACAAATTCAAGCCAAATCTACTCAATAAGTGAATCTATTCAACGATGAGCCGCAATCAGACTCCCACAGAGATGAGAAACGCTCGCACTGAATCTCCCTCGCTGCAGTCACAGCTGAGAACAAATGATTAATTAATACACCAGACAAATGTCCTACAATATTCTTTCTGCTCCTGAATTATTTCAACCGCCCACCAATTGTGCCCACTTACTGAGCAAATAGTCGGCGAACATGAATAGGTCATTATGTCTGGCCCTCAGCATGACTCTGGGCTGCATGAAGTTTCTTTTGGACTGAAAATCCTCATGAGTGGTGCACAAAGATGATCACAAAGAAGAAATCAATAGGAATCACACAGCACGTTTACATGGACAACAATATTCTAATATTAACAGGATTAATGCAATAATCTGATCAGAAAATAAAGAATCGTCCACACTGTAAAAAATGCTGGCTTCCACACAATAGTTTTTGTTGGGACAACACAAAGGAATTAAGTTAACTTATTAGTTTTTTACAAATAACATAAAACAATTAAGTTGTCTCCAAAGAAACTCAATAATTGTGTTGTTTCACCTTATTTTAAGTAAGTAGTGTGAAGAAACAACAAGCATATTTTTTTGTGCAGGTAAACAGATTGATTATCTTCATATTTGTCATATTCGAAGTAAACACAAGTCTAATTGAGACGTGGCATTTTCCTATTTTACATTATTAAAGTGCAGTATTGATGTACACAATCACACTGTTACCAAGCAGGAGGTTTAATACTTCATAATTTAATTTAATTTAATTTAATTTAATTTAATTTTATTTAATTTTATTTAATTTAATTTAATATTTTGACCATATATCACAACATAGTCAGGATTCTAGCAATAAAATGAGGTTTTTCTCTCACTTCCTCCCAAAGCAAGGAATTCCTTTTTTCCTATTTTACATTATTAAAGTACAGTATTGACGTACGCAACAAAATCACACTATTACCATTGCGTTGGGCTTTTTGCTGCATTTTGCGACAGCATCAACAGTTTGACAATGAACAAAAGAGCTTTGTGTTGACAAATAAGTCACTGCACTTTGTAGAGCAGTTTGTGACAACATTTGCGAATGTTTGTTGGAACTATGTTGGTAATGACAGAACTTGCAATCTTACTTGGTTAACGATTGTTTTGGGAAACACACCCCAGTTCTGTGACAACCATAATATGTATGGAAATGTTTATGTGTTTGGTCTTGGTGGAATAAATCTGCTATGCTGCTGCTGCTGCCGCTTTGATTATTGATGCAGAGCAAGTACTAAAACATGCTACTGCTAGTATTTTCACAAACATGCTGTCTGAGATTAAAAACACACTGCTGCTGCAGACATAACATATATTAAACCCCTGATATAAACACTCAAGATTACTAGAGCAAACAATGGTAAGGTATTTGAAGGAAAGCAGTCACCTGTTTAATGTAGTTGGTTGGAAGCAGATTGTATAAGTACTTATTAGCTTGTACACTTTCATGACAGAAATTTGTATAATGTGTAAAACATCACAGGAATACACACCAGAAGCCTAATATTGTTTTACTCACAATAATGTAAATAATTAGATTAACGATGTCCGTGCAAACATACCCAATGAGAAATCGACATGAAGAAATCACAAAGCTGCATCTGCCGCTGTTTGTCAAGCATGTTTGCATACTGACTTGTTTTTCGTGCCTCCCTGAGAGAAATCCTTCTGTTGTTGTCACCCATGAGCAGGTAACACTTTTGCATGTCATAGTAATGTGCATGATGCCATGAAGGTGATCTTGTCCATTTGTCGGGTAATAAATTTTGCTGCCTTGTCGCAGCGTGTCTTTGACCTCTCGCACATTAATTCTCAGTAAGCAGGAGGTTTAATACTTCATCATTTAATTTAATTTAATTAATTTAATGCAGCCCACAAAAATAAACCTATTTTGACCATATATCACAACATAGTCAGGATTTATAGTAATGAAAGGAGGTTTTTCTCTCACTTGCTCCCAAAGACAAGGCCTAAGGCCCAATCCTAATTCTACCCCTTAGCCCTTCCCCTTACCCCTATCTCTCGTTTTGTGCGTTACGTAAAGGAGCAGGGGTGTCCCAATTCTCTTTAGCTTGAAGGCGTAGGGCTAAGGGGAAGGACTAGATAGCCCTTATTACGAATTCTTACAACAAACAAGAATATGTTTTAATACATTCAAAAAAGCGTTTGTGTTTTACCGTCATGCTTAAAAAAAAAACGCAAAAAAAAAAAAAAATGTTTGTATTGAATTGAATTTGTATTGTTTGTATAAAAATGTAAATATTTCCCCACATTTTCTAAATATCAATTACCTTATCACAATTAACTGTTACATATATTATTAGAAATTTGCAAACTATTACATATATTAATTATTTATATGTTATATATTTTGTATTTTAAAGAAAAACAATATTTATGGATCAAATGAATAATATATTTTCATTGGTAAAGAACATTTTCTGCTTGTTTTATTTTAAAATAAACAATAATTAAATATGGCAATTATTGTTTCTATAGTAAATATATTTAAAAAAATCTAATATTATTCATTCATTCATTTTCGGGGAGAACATGCAAACTCCACACAGAAACGCCAACTGACCCAGCCAGGGTTCGAACCAGCGACCTTCTTGCTGTGAGGCGATTGTGCTACCCACTGCACCACCGTGCTTGCTTATATTATATTATATTATATTATTCATTCATTCATTCATTTTCTTTTCGGCTTAGTCCCTTTATTAATCTGGGGTCGCCACAGCAGAATGAACTGCCAACTTATCCAGCATATGTTTTATGCAGCGGGTGCCCTTCCAGCTGCAACCCATCACTGGGAAACATACACACTCATTCACACACACATACACTACGGACAATTTAGCTTACCCAATTCACCTGTACTGCATGTCTTTGGACTTGTGGGGGAAACCGGAGCACCCGGAGGAAACCCACGCAAACACGGGGAGAACATGCAAACTCCACACAGAAATGCCAAATGACCCAGCCGGGGCTCGAACCAGCGACCTTCTTGCTGTAAGACGATTGTGCTACCCACTGCGCTGCCCATATTATATTATATTATATTATATTATATTATATTATATTATATTAT
>CAIGQW010053747.1:12580714-12604496 GCA_903798125.1 Danio choprae
ATATTATATTATATTATATTATATTATATTATATTATATTATATTATATTATATTATATTATGTCATATTATATTATATTATATATTTTTCAATATATTAGTAAATACTTTCCACTTGCATTTCTTCAAAATATATAGCTTAATATATTAAATATAGAAGAAATATATGTCCCTAAAACTGATATTTGCAGATTCTGATTGAATATTTTCTCTGTGTAATAACTATCTTAATACTTTTCAGTTTCTTTACAGCACAGCAGCTGACCTTTCTAACTGAAGTGCAGGAATGAGTGTATTAACTGACTCCAGTATTGATAAGGAGCCTCTTCAGAAGTCAACTTCTCTCTCCCATCTGAAGCAAAAGACTTCCTACCACCGTCGCTTTCACAGCCACGATCAAACACCAGCCTCTCTCAAGTCACTTGGGGAAACTCGGCTATCAAAGAAAGACTTATACCCCCCTTTCACACTTCCTCATCCCCGTCCCGTCTCATCCTGCGACCTGCCGCTAAAAAGAGTTCAAGTGAAAAACACACAATTAGGCTGAACTTGAGCAGAGACTGATGTGTTAAGTGTCTCTCAGGGGGTGAGTAAAAGGACAGCGAGCGTCTTCTCAAACTCTGATTAAATTAGACGAATGCAGACGAAAGAAAGACGTGCTTTAAAATGACACGCACAACTGCCTATTAGACAGACAAATGGACGTGGAGGATGTCGTTTGGAGATATATGCAAATTCTGCTGTAATAATCAGCAGGTGTGTCTTCTTAATGTCTACCACCGCAGTATAAATGTTCAGAGGGAATATTGTCCTAGTACTACAGTACCTGCTGTCGATAAGATGGAACAGATTGTGAACAACGAAGACTTTAAAAAAGCTCAAGAATATGGCTTTTTTTTTGTAGTTGTTGTTTTCCGAAGAAGTTGATCAAATTATGTTGGAGAAAATGATTCTAATTCTACACATCTGAGGCAGATGGAGGCAGTGGTCCGTCACGATGTGTCTGACAGCAGGGATGTGAAAACTTCCAAGCGCAGTTCAAACAATTTTGTTGAAGACTTTGATGCAGAGAAAGAAAAGTCTCTTGGAAGCCGTTTCCTCTTATGCCACAGATTCCGTTGCGAAATATGCCACCTGAGGACACCAACCGCCTCTATATTTAGAGATTATTGATTCGGTATACAAAAAATAATGGGTTTATCTCAGGAAATTAAACAGGGATGCATATATTTAAAAGAAATGTATCTGGGTTGTGTAACTGAGATCACGGTGGCATCATTTGAACCCTCATTGTAAAATCAGCATCTTTCTTTCTTTATTTTATTTCATTAAGGCCCAATCCCAATTCTACCCCTTAGCCCTACCCCTTCCCAATTCTCTTTAGCTTGAAGACATAGGGCTATGGGGAAGAGCTAAATAGCCCTTGAAACTGAGATTTTTTAGGACCACACTCCAAGGGGTACAAAGATTTCCCAGAATACACTAGCTACAACAAGTCAGGAGATGCACAAATTAGTATTTTTTGTCATTATTATGAATTTTTACAACAAACAAGCATATGTTTTATTACATTCATAATGGCGTTCGTGTTTTACCATCATGCTTAAAAAAAAAAAAAAAACGCTAAAATAAAACACGCTAAATTTCGCCAGCTATAAATATAGAATTGGGATTGGGCCTAAGTGATATTTCCACTATGGCCCTGCTTAGACCTGGTATCAAGTGTTTTGCATTTAGTGCATTTTTTTGAGGGTTGAACAGAGCACTAGTACTGTAGATTAGGGAGACAATTCTGTTCAATCCAACTCTTTTTGTCCACTTTCTTGTTTTTGTAGGATAGATCCTGGGACTGGGTCTATGAATGGGCTTTCAGGGTTTCATCATTTTTCAGAATTAGTTTAGTAGGTGGTCTGTTTGAATGCAAACCGCCACTTCAACATTTACTCAATCAGCAATCTGGTTGAATGGTTGAACGTGAACCTGGTTTCTCTCAAGGCTTTTTCTTAACTAGTGTCAATTGATGAAGTTTGGTTCCTTGCCACTGTCGCCTCATGGCTTGCTTGGTTGGAACTGGTGGAGCTCTTCCATAAATCTGCCTTCAGCTGTGACATTTGCATTACACTGGTCTGAACTAAACTGAACTGAACTTTAACAGTGACATTTATACTGAACCTAACTGAAGCAGTTTCAATTGAACTAGAACCACACCAGCATTCTACCACTACTCTCCTGCATGCCTAAATTGCTGGAATGTTTCACAATTTTAAATATTATAGCTTTTACTCTCTTTTCTTCATCTACGTTAAACGGCTTTGATACAATCTACATTGTAAAAAGTGCTTTAGAAACATAGATAAATTGAAATCTAATTGTTTTTAATTACCTCAGCAAATAGTTGAAAGTGGTTCCAGCTCCCATTTACATCTCTCTTTGGCATTGTCTAGTTGTGATTTGATCGAGAAAAAGACACATTAACACCAGTTGTGCTATAAATTGAGTACAAGAATAATAAACATATTAGCGTCCACACCAGTGCACTGCATTTAAGTAAAACATTTTGGTAATAGTAATAGTAATACTTTTTTATTTATTTAAAAATGGTGGCATTTGAGTAAATTTGACCTGCATGCACAAAGGCTTGTATGTGATACAGTTTTAATACTTCGGTATTTTAGTGAAACTCAACATTTGAAAAACAACATGGGTCAATTTTACCCAACGATGATTCTACTGTTATGTCCCACAATGTTTTTTTTGAATGTTACAGTACCTTTCATGCAATGTACATTGTAGCTGTTCCTGCGCACTTCCTGTTTGAACTGTTACCGTCTGGTCGGCGTTACAGAGCACCAAGCACAAAAACAACCAGACACAGGAAAAGTTTCTTTCCTCAGGCCGTCTACCTCATGAACAGTTAATATTCTACTACTGTGCAATAAACATGTGCAATACTTTCTTATACGCACTGGTACACAGCACCTTATAACAATTTACAGTGCAATACGTTCTCATACGCACTCGTACACAGCACCTTATAACAATTTACAGTGCAATACTTTTTCTACGCAGTCGTACACAGCACCTTATAACTTGCCTGTACATACAATTCACCTTCCAGAGCTTTTTGACTGATTGCATCTCTGTTTAATGTTTGTTGTGTTTTTCATATTTATTTCTTGTTGTCACTGTTCACTTTATGTACACTGGAAGCTTCTGTAGCCAAAACAAATTCCTTGTGTGTGTAAGTACACTTGGCAATAAAACCCATTCTGATTCTGATTCTAAATCTGAATGCAAAAGGTCTGCAAATTTTCTCCAAAACAACAGAATTGATTTTGAAGTGCTGAAGCAATTCCTGATTTAATTCTTTAACTGATCCACTGTGTGGTTCCATAGAACCATATAAGCCCATTGTCAGTGACTTCCAAGTAAAAAGAAAATTCTACTGAGATTAATCTGAATGCATCTGATTGGCCATTGAGATCTCAAGATCAACAGAAACTTGTCCGATTGAGTGTTATTTTCTCAATAATGTTAATGTGAAAGAAAAATGCTATATCTAATAATGTACCATTAAAAGCATCCTCATCCTGTTCAGTGATGCAGTTTTGGGTTGATCAACTAGTTCTTCCTATGTACTGTATTATCTTCATACTAGGGTTTAAATTGATATGGTAAAATTGCCATCATTACTGTCCTACAATGTATAAAAATTCAGAGGACTGTAAAAATCTCAGATATTGAAATTCATATATGGTATGGCCAATTTGTTTCCAACTTATGTTGCATGTGTTCGACCAATCACAACAGACTGGGCCAACTGACCAATCAGTGCAGAGCAGTAAAGAGGGGTTTAGAAGAATGACTCTTCAAAGGAATCACATGGGACTTAGAAAAATGAAGTATATTACAAATGTTTTTGATATTGAATGGAAGTAAAGGTATTGTAGGACAGTGTTTCCCAACCCTGTTCCTGGAGGCACACCAACAGTACATATTTTGGATGTCTCCCTTATCTTACCCATTGACTCCAGGTTTTGGAGTCTCTTCTTATGTTCTGATGAGTTAATTCAGGTGTGTTTGATTAGGGAGAGGTTGAAAATGTGTGCTGTTGGTGTGCCTTCAGGAACAGAGTTGGGAAACACTGTTGTAGGAGACCTCCAAAACAAAATGCGGAAGTCGCATAATAGTGGCACTTTAATCAATATTGTAATCACCTCAGATCAAAATGATAATTAATCTCTTTTCCTATTAAAAGTGTGTTTATCGTATCCGTCTGTCAGGGACCATTGGCCCCAGCGTTCCCTCTTCGAGTTCTAGAAATTTCCTCTCCTCCATCTGTGAACTGGTTTGGTGTCAGACAATGTGCAATCTTCAGTTTCTAATTAGCTGAAAGTGTGTTCCTGCTGTGTTAGTGACAGAGCGCAGAATTTGCTGCATTCAGAGCTTTCTAAATATCGGAGACGTGTACGTGTTCAGCACAGGATGACAGAGGAACGCAGGCAGGCAGTTTCTAGCCTTTTAAAGAGAGTTTGGCTTGGAAATACAGCATGTGATGTGTTTTCATATGCATGGTAGTTGACAGCTCAAGACTTTAGGACAGATAATAAACAAACAATTAACTCTACATCTTTTTTTTTAAGTCTGTTCGATGTTGCTATTGTTTAAACAATGATTGCTGTTTTCTAAGTGTTTGCCTAATCTGCCAATGGTCAGTGTATTTTTTCAGTTAAACTGCATATTTAACATATCTAATTTTAGATTTTTCGAAAATCGATATGAATTGAACATGATAAAAAAGAGATCAAATTATCTTACAATAAAATTCCATTCAACCACTATTGCCGATGACTGCAGAATGTAATTTTTGTCTCCACATTTATTTAGTTACATTTCTTGTTTTGCCTTTATAATAATAACCATAAATTGTAAGTACCTTATTATTATTATTCATTCATTCATTTTCTTTTCGGCTTAGTCCCTTTATTAATCTGGGGTCGCCACAGCGGAATGATCCGCCAACTTATCCAGCATATGTTTTACGCAGCCGATGCCGTTCCAGCTGGAACCCATAACTGGGAAACATCCATACACACTCATTCACACACATACACTACGGACAATTTAGCTTACCCAATTCACCTGTACCGCATGTCTTTGGAATTGTGGGGGAAACCGGAGCACCCGGAGGAAACCCACGCAAACACGGGGAGAACATGCAAACTCCACACAAATGCCAACTGACCCAGCCGGGGCTCAAACCAGCGACCTTCTAGCTGTGAGGCGATTGTGCTATCCACTGCGCCACCTTGCTGCCCCCTTATTATTATTATTTTCTATATTATTATTATTATTATTATTATTATTATTATTATTATTATTATTATTATTATTATTATTATAACATTAAATTTTATTCTAAAGATTACTGGATATACCGGAGAAATATGCAGTTAATACTGTACAATTGATATACAAAAAAAAAAAAATTTACAAATTATTTTAACAACACAGCTTTAACACTACAGCTTTATTGGCCATTATTTTGAGCATGTGTAGTTTATAAATTTATTTACTTGCAGACCCACATTATTATTATTATTATTATTATTATTATTATTATTATTTTTTTTTTTTTTTATTATTATTATGTAAGCTCATTCTGTAATATATTGTAACATTTATTTTAACAAAATTACATTATTCATTTTTTTTGCCATGCATTATCAATATTATTGTTATATTATTATATTAGCTTAAATAAAGGATTCTTTTTATTAAAACTAATATTATGACTATGTTATATCATCCTATAATAGAGTGTGTATTAACATTACCAGAAAGACACACTCAAGCATTACTTCTTTCCCTTGATCTAGTTATTACCTCACAGCACATACACCGCTATGAACCGAGATATTCATTCATTCATTCATTCATTTTCATTTCGGCTTAGTCCCTTTATTAATCTGGGGTCGCCACAGTCTTTGGAATTGTGGGGGAAACCGGAGCACCCGGAGGAAACCCACGCCAACACAGGGAGAACATGCAAACTCCACACAGAAACGCCAACTGGCGAGGCTCGAACCAGCGACCAGCGACCTTCTTGCTGTGAGGCGAACGTGCTACCCACTGCGCCACTGTGAGGCCCACCGAGATATTCAAATATATTCTATATATACAATCCATAAACACAGTGTGTCTCGGCTCTCTGCAGTAACATGTTGATAAATGGAAAAAGTTTACCATTCGAGATTGAGGTTTGGTGCTGTGAGCATACAATATGTCCGGGATGAAGGCGTGCATCATAAAAGCATTTTACGAATGTGCATTACTGCCTTTATCAGCACTGTTTGATGTTAATGGTGCTCATCTTTGCCTAGCAGTCATACAGTCTTCCTATAACTGCAATAATAATAATACGAACCTGCTTGTTTTGATGTAATGGAAAAGTCTGCTTCCTTCTATTACAGAGGTGATAAGGGTTTAAGGGCCCGTTGTTTTTCTTATAGAAGAAGCTCCTGGGAGTTTATTCATGGAAGAAGCTCTTCTGCGGGTCTGACCGCACTCTTCAGGCCCTTCGGTGACTCGGCTGTGTCCTAATAAAGTGGAACAAGCTCACAGTGGAGCCTATAAATGAGTTCTCTCTCTGTGCACACCTTAACAAAGTGCTTTCTGCTTCCCCGGGGCCAGACGTACAGGAGCACTGATCGCTCTTTTCAAAGACGAGAAGGAGCCACTGAACGTTACATACAATTCGAGAGGAAGAGCCATTCTGTAGTAGATTTGCAGTCACTTATATAGCAGGGCTCTTTAATTGTTTTGTTAAAAATAAAGACAACCATATAATTAAGATAACCTGCTTTTAAACTTTAAAACTGGATGAATCCATTTATACTTTGGGAGAAATTTAAAAGCAAAATGAGCCTTTCAAATGTAGAGGCAATTTTTTCTGCTGGCAATTGATTTTCAGGTGTTTTTTAATCCTTTGAAAGGGTAGTCTTTTATTAAAGAGATCCTTGTTGACTGTATGTGTGTTGTCTTTTGTGTCAGTTTAGTTTATTAGTCAAAATATATAAATTGATATCAATAAATACACAAAAACATGAACTCCTTACAGAGTACCTGCAGCATTCTGACAATATTCAGTTATAATTATTATTATTATAACGATTATGACAATCAATCATGCATAATCAAAATTATGGTTTGGGGAAATATTTGGTGGAAATAGTTCATCCTTTTCAGGTTAAACTGACATTTGTCTAGCATATGAGTTAATAATAGGGGGGGGGGGGGGGGCACCCACAAACCTGGTTATAATTCTCAGCATTGCTAAGTAAATAAATGAATGAATGAATTGACTGAGTCAATGAGACACAATTATCACAGTAATTTTCACATTTCACAAAAAAATTAAATAAAAAGATTTCTTAATAACTATTACAAATTAAACTATTATTAAAAACTACAATAGTTATTCCAAACAATAGCATATCCCCCCCATATAATTATATATGGTATGTCATATTATTATATGGTGTGTTTGGTTTGTTTTTATATGTTATACTATTTTAACTTAGGGCCTCACGGTGGTGCAGTGGATAGCACGTTCGCTTCACAGCAAGAAGGTCGCTGGTTCGAGCCTCGGCTGGGTCAGTTGGCATTTCTGTGTGGAGTTTGCATGTTCTCCCCGTGTTGCCGTGGGTTTCCTCCGGGTGCTCCGGTTTCCCCCACAAGTCCAAAGACATGTGGTATAGGTGAATTGGGTAAGCTAAATTGTCCGTAGTGCATGAGTGTGAATGGGTGTGTATGGATGTTTCCCAGAGATGGGTTGCAGCTGGAAGGGCATCCACTGCGTAAAACATATGGTGGATAAGTTGGCGGTTCATTCCGGTGTGGCGACCTCAGATTAATAAAGGGACTAAGCCGAAATGAAAATGAATGAATGAATGAATATTTACATTTAAATGTGGACCCTGAGGAATGCAAAGACAAAAAAACTGATATTTTTCAAATATGCTAAATAACACACTATTTAATAAAATAGTGGTATAATTTTATACATCATAATTAATTGTATAGTATTCATTTAAAAGACATGCAAAATAAGTAGAGGCATAAAATACTTAATATTTTATAGCTGTTTCACTAGAGCATTCCCTCATTTGTTTTTTGTGAAACAGTTGTCTTTGGAGAAAGTGATCTGAGGCATCGGAAGCAGTGAAAGATGTGTGTAGTGATGGGAAATAGCGGGTCACACCAAGGGTGCTGGAACACAACAATCTAAACGCTGAAGATCGATAGCGATGGTGGCATTGACTGTAATGTGAGAGGGCGTAGTGAAGACATTGGTAGCACACTAAAAAAACAGCTTGTTCCAGACTTGGTGTCTCAGACGGTTTAGCCGCACGTTATGGATGAAAGCTTTTATCAAAGGGCCCAGAGCTGCGAGGTTCACGCTAGATGTCTACACAGAAATCAATAGCGCAGTATCTCAGGTGGCGGACCGCTGGACTTTGACTGCACGTTCTGTCAGCGAGATCATTCATCATACGGCTGATGGAGACCCTCAAGACCTCTTTTTCACTCGCTGCCTTTCATTCTTATTGTCAGAGGGATCATGTGAAATTAATATCTCTACAGTTGTCCATGCGGGTTCATGGCCCGGGTCTGCACCAGTCCATCAGCTCCAATATTCTCACAAAGCAAAAGCAGAGCTGAGAAGAGTTATGATGGCTTTAGCTGAGAAAACATGTAAGAGAAGCAGATTTTGGACGATCAGTAGAGAGTCTCGTCCACTTTGCAGTTTAAGGTTTAGACACTCTACACTTTTCGCTCCATTGACTTTCATTTAAATGTCTGTGAATGTAGGAGAATGGAAATGAGAGCTCATGCAAAGTTGTTTCTCATTTGCACTGTGATCTAAAAAGTTTAAGTTTGGAGAACTTTAAGGCTGCAAACTGCAACACAGGCTCATTGGAAATCTGCTTTTCAGCCTACATTTTTTGTGAAACCACAAAAACATACTGTAGCATGTGATTGACTGCAGTTTGTAGGTGAAGTGAACACTACGAGGCAGTATTACGACCACAACTTATGTCTAACCTTTTCACACTAATGATATTTAGGAAATTTTATAGACGAATAAAGGATTATTTTGTGCAGTTATTTGCACAAAACCAAATAAATACAACAAAATGACTTAACAGTGTCTATGATTCAACACAGGCTCCTTGGGAAAATGTGCCCAGGGCTACATTTTTGAGAACTGAGAAATATGTGCCCCAGGGTATATAATGGCTGCATTTTGTGTGTAAAACGACTGATACAAGGTGGTACCGCTGGCTGCTTACCTCTTTATGGATGTTTTTTCTGGCGTGACTGGTTTTCTTGGTGGCTCAGCATGCACGACGCCAGACTTCAACAGCAGTGCAGAGTGGACCAGGGTTTGGTCTGGTGAAGGTTGGTTCCAGAACTCCAGGTAAAACTAAACACAAAACAAAGCAGTGTGATATTGTAGTAAAAGCACATGGCTGCAATGACTTTTCTCTTCTAGTTTGCTTTTGAAAACAATATTGGTTAGGTTTAGGGAAAGGGGTGGGTGGGTCAGTCAATATCAAGCTGATATCATGCACAAAAACAAGCTGACCGGTTTCTCTTACTGATACCAGCGAGAAGCACATTTAGATGGGGGGAAATCTACACAAAGACATCTAGTGGATTTACAAGAAATGGCACAAAAAAGAAAACGTGCCCCTGTAACATATTTGAGATTGTCAGAAATGTTTATGGTGGCCTCTTGTGGAGTTTTCTTGTGGAAAACTGCAAGAAGACGTAGTCCAGGGTATATTTTCTCGGTTCTCAAAAATGTAGCCCTGGGCACAGTCTGGGTTGCTATGATTTTTAATTGCCTTTTCAGGAATCACCTTTTCCAATCTTTTGATCCAGTAATGAGTATTGGCTTTCTCATATGAACACAAAAAAACACAATGGGAAATGATACAGAGAGTAGTATTTTTCACTTTGGCTCTGATAACCACAAAACTAAGCTGTTTTGTGTTAGAATCAGGACTAATAAGAGAAAATTGTGAAATCAAAACTGACATTGTTTATTTTGCACACATTGTTATTTTTTAGGTGAACAAATAATCTGCACAAGTTAATCAACTGAAAAAAAACACACTTTGTTTAGTAATCTTCAATCAAAGTCAGACCATTTGCTTTCGTGCAAATGTGTGGCAATCCTTCTCTGTTGACATCAGTTTGATGCCTTAGTGGAGGAAAGCCACTAGTTTTCTGCTGAATGATACACAGAAAAGAAGCCTGCCCCCTACATGATGTTACGTTTCAGCTGGAAATACATCAACATGTCAAAATAAAAATCTAAACAATGTCCATTTAACCTGGACTTTAAATTAAACCTGCAATTTCAGATGCCAAAGTCTAACCTACCTGGCTAGCATGAACACATAGAAAAAAGTTTATATGAAGAGAAGAGGCTAAAATAAGTGGCTGTTTGAATGTATTCTATTCCACAACCTATGAAAGTTGTCAGAAATACAGACATCACTCGCATCTGTACTTAACATTGTTCACTTGAAATCAGTTTCACAAAACTGCATCATAATGCCAGATGTAAACACTAACAAAGTGAAGCAGACAGCATGTTTTTGCATGCATTTCATGTTTGTATAAATAAGTTTGAAAAAGAACTAAGTGTGTCATTGTATTATGACTACAGCAGAATCCATAGAAAATTAACATGCCTTATGATGAGTTTGACTGTGGTTTTATTTTGGTGCATGGACATGACAAATCCCCTACAGTAAACGGATGTCCTATTCTATTTCTGACATACTCCAAGTGCTTGAGCTACTTCTGACATTAAGGACAAATATATGAGAAACATTGTATGTGCTTTGTCATTCACAGTGGTTATAAATGCCCTTTATAAAACTTCTGAGATGAAGTTTGAACAAGGTAAATATAATGCAATGTGACATTGTTTGTGAGCAGTTTTATTGACTTCTGTCTATCTGTCTGTATGTCTATCTGTCAGTGATGGCATGATATATGAAATGTGTACTCATGTTTTTTTGGTGCCATAACTAGTAGTAAAAAAAAAAAAGAATGACCGCATTCACTCACAATTCACGCTGGCTTGCTACAGATCTGTCATGCTATATTAAATAGCACAGAAACAGCATTTATTGTTTGAAATTGGCAGTAAAACAGATAGAATTTGAAAGATGAGACATTGTTTCAAAGCATGTTGGAATAGATGTCAGGTAAATAGACTTTGATTATTGTTCACACATCAACTGAAAAACATAGACTGAAAAAGCATAGACTGCATAGACAAAGATCGCTTTTAGGATAGAACAATAAACATTTGTATTTATGCAAATTTAGGTATAAATATAAAGTAAAGTTAAAAATGCACTAAAACCACCAGCATTTTTTAACTACTAGAATGGCCAAATAAGACTTTTTTTGTCAGATCATTTATACATTTGAAGCATACATTTTAAAGTCATTACTTTTCTTTACATCATCTTTTTGTAATATAGCCTATAATTATGTATGAGTTAGCAACTGGGAGACCAATGGTTTTTTTACTGCAGTGAAAATGTCAACATAGGCTCATTCTGAAAACGTAGCCCTATATACATTTCTGGAGATCGTGAATTATGTTCCCAGAAGAACGTATGGCTGCATTTCATTTTTAAATGAACGCTACGGGGTGGTATGACGCCGTTCCTGCCGTAGGTCAATCTCTGCTTTTTTTAAATAATATTGGTTGGGTTTAGGGAAGGAGGAGGGTGGGTCAGTTGATCGGACAGTCAGTCAGTCATTCAGTCAGTTAAACAGTCAGTCGACAGCAGCTTCTGGTGGATTTACGAGAGAACAGCAGGCACAAATGGCACTCGCGGGAGGAATTTGAGATCTCAAAAAGCGTACACAGTGGCCTCTTGTGGGTTCGTGAAAACAAAAACTGCAAAAAAAACATAGCTCCTGGGATGTATTTGGCGGTCTCCAGAAATGTATACAGAGGTACGTTTTCAGAATAAGCCTGGGTTGGAAAATGTTGATTTCAAAGGGTTAAGTTATATTTTTGCTATTAGAAAGTTATATTTTTGCTATTAGAAAGTTATATTTTTGCTATCAGAAAGTTATGTTTTTGTTATCAGAAAGTTGCTAGGCATGAGAAAAAAAATTGTGGATGCTGAAACGCATGTAGTCAATTTGACCATTATGACCATGCAAGGTAGAAATACTCAGAACTCCTTTGTGTTTTGTCACTTTAATAGAATAACAATGTTAGATATAAACAAACACACATTTAGGCAAAGTCAGTGTACTATGGTTATATAGGTTTTATTTTAACAAAGTTATTAACCTACTAAATTTCGAAAAAAATCAAAAAAAGACTGCATTGGTAGTTCTAGTGTTCACCTAAAAATGTACATTTTCTCACATTTTACTTACTCTCAAGTAGTTCTAAACCTTGCTGTGTTTCTTACTTCTGTTGCAAATACAAATGTTGGAAACCGGTAGCCTTTGACTTCCATAGTATAAAACAAAATAGTATAGAAGTCAATGGCTATTGGTTTCCATCATTCTTCAAAGTATATGTTTAACAGAAGACAGAGGGGCCGCACGGTGGCGCAGTGGGTAGCACAATCACCTCACAGCAAGAAGGTCGCTGGTTGGAGCCTCGGCTGGGTCAGTTGGCATTTCTGTGTGGAGTTTGCATGTTCTCCCCGTGTTTGCATGGGTTTCCTCCAAGTGCTCCGGGTTCTCCCACAAGTCCAAAGACATGCAGTATGGGTGAATTGGGTAAGCTAAATTGTCCATAGTGTATGAGTGTGAATGGGTGTGTATGGATGTTTCCCAGAGATGGGTTGCAGCTGGAAGGGCATCCGCTGCGTAAAACATATGCTTCATTATATGGTTCATTCCACTGTGGCGACCCCAGAATAATAAAGGGACTAAGCCGAAAAGAAAATGAATTAATAAATGAACAGAAGACAGAAACTCAAACAGGTTTGAAAAAGAGAGTAAATTTGATGACAGAATTAAAAGTTTTTGGTGAACCATCACATAAAGAGTATAAAATAGGCCCTAATGGTCTAGGAGTGCCTAGACTCATCTGCATTTTCCCTCCTAAATGAGAAGAAATTCTCCTGCAGCAGTAACTATGATATGTAAATTCCCTCTATACAGAAGCCTGAGAGTCTCATTTTGAGGCAGAATAGTAGACTTGTTGCTGGACAGCGCTGTCCGGCCAGGCGTTCTTTGCCTGTGGTCACTACTCCAGAGCTTCTGGACATCCCGTCCACAACACTGACAACATGATCACATCATCCTGACAGCACCTCCTACAGGGGGCCACACATCTCTCATCTGAAAGCAGTGTTAGCAGGGCTGATTGACAGCTCACACTCATGCTGGCGTGGAGGAGAGACACCTCAGTGCATTGTTATGCAGTCTTTCTGCCGAGAGGCTTCTGAATTAATGTGAATGATTTGAAGAAGCAGTGCTTGATGTCCTTTTCTGCTCTGCGGTGTGTTCATTTGCAGTAAGACAGTGGAGGTTGATGGTACGTGCACTTAAATGGGGGATTTACACAATGTCAATGTTTACTCAAAATAACGTAAAGAAAAAAAACCCCTCAAAGTATTAAAAATTCCTCTCCTAGTGTCAATTTTTGCACTTTTCAAATGTGTTGGGGTGAGAATGACAGTTTGTCATTTTTGTCTTGCTAAGGCTAATTTCATAGCTAGCATTTTAAGTATTCATAAAGTTGGTCTGAAATGGGAATTCACTCTGTTTATATTGAAGTGTTAAGGTTAAATAAGGTTATCCATCTTAATTTTATGAACAATTTATCCATGCATGCACTGTAAAAAAATCTGGGTTCTACGCAATAGATTTGTTTTAAATAAGTAGTTTGAACAAACAGCAAACGTCACTTTTTGACTGTGTATTTTTTAATCACAGTGTTGTAAATTGATCTGTTGTCTGTGATGATGTACAGTATGCCATCTTCTCAAGGGATAACAGTTTAGCCTTTATTGTGATCATTTATAAATAATAGTACAATGATAAACACCATAAAAGTAAAATAGCACACATTTATAGTAGCATATGTAATGTATAGTAGCATATGTAATGTAATGTATAACACGAATTCAAGTATAAGTAACACTACAATAAAAAAAAAAAACAATACAATCTGTTTCGGACAAGATTTAGGCAACGCAAGGCAAGTTTATTTATATAGCACATTTCATACTCAGTGGCAATTTAAAGTGCTTTACATGAACAGGAATAAAAGAGAGAAGTATAAAAAAATAAAAACAAATAATATAAAAACAGATAAAAACAGATTAAAATGTGTTAAAACAGGTTATAAAAGATTGAAAAAGAAAAGAAAGACATAACAGTGCGATCTGTCGGACGTAGCACAGTGCTCATTCAGTAAAGGCACAGCTAAACAGATGTGCTTTAAGTCTGGATTTGAATGTACCTAATGTTGGCGCACATCTGATCATTTCTGGAAGCTGATTCCAGCAATGAAAATATTTAATTATAACTATTATTTAAAATATTATTTAAAATAATTAACAAATGGCGACGCGGTGGTGCAGTGGGTAGCACAATCGCCTCACAGCAAGAAGGTCGCTGGTTCGAGCCTCGACTCAGTCAGTTGGCATTTCTGTGTGGAGTTTGCATGTTCTTCCCATGTTCACGTGGGTTTCCTCCGGGTGCTCCGGTTTTCCCACAAGTCCAAAGACATGCGGTATAGGTGAATTGGGTAAGCTAAATTGTCCGTAGTGTATGAGTGTGAATGACTAAGCCGAAAACAAAAGGAATGAATGAATAATTAACAAATTAGCTTTTTTAGCGAAGAGAAAAATTAAAGGCAGTAATTTTTAGATAACTGAACATTTCAGACATAAAAGAAAATACTTAAATGGTTCATTTTTCTACAATAAACACAGTTCTTCAAATAATGCATATTACATTGTGAATTTTCATAGCATGCGATTGGAAGCATAGCTCTGAGACAACGGTAAAACAAACGATGTCGTGTCACCAATCCTGCTTCATTTCCCTGTGAACCTGTAAACACCCGCTGATCTTCACCTCATGACTCTTCTCCTACACTGTAACACCTTCAAACCCTGATTAATTGACTTGTCAGCAGAGTATTTTTATCCTGTTCTCCTGTTGGCTATGGATCCGCAGTCCTTCCCAGTGTCCTCTGGTGTCCTACCGAGCACTGGGTGATGCTTTGGGCCAATCAAGCCCTTCTGTCACCCAGCGGCTCCGGCCGAGCACCTGATTGGAGGACTGCGACGGATGGAGCCCAGACGCTGGACTTCAGGCCTCAGGCTGTAATGTGTGCAGAGGAACCTACAGCATGCTAAGTCCGTGTGTCATTGGCAATGTAAATCGGGAGTGACACAGTAGCCGGCTGCAAATTAGCACACAGCTTTACTCAGAGGAACTTCTGGAGAACCTCGCGGCAACAATACAGATTCAATTTCACACATAGTGGGGTTTAGTGAATGCTGTGGCTTGACAAACTGCACATTTACGGTTATTTACTTTGCAGCTCTTTTCACTGAGGGGACATATAAATATAAATGTGCAGCAGGCTGACATAACTAACATGGCACTGCATAGTGAATAAGGGTATAAAGATACTGAGAACAGTTCAGAGTGCCACTTGAAATTAATACGAGCCATAAAACTCAGTCTGTTATGTAACAAGTCAGCAGAGGTTTGGCCTGTAAAAGTAAAACAAATATTTTCAGTAAATTAGGAGCGGCTTGCTTTGGATGCATTGTTGCTTTGCAAGCATTTGAAGTTTCCTTTGAGACCGTAAACCGTAATTAAGTTTGTGAGAGATCTATTCTCCGTGTTCACCTCTATTCACCATCCCGGTTGTTACCTAAACCCTCTGTGGGCATTTGAAACAGAAGTCGTCAATGATATTTGACTATTTAATTATTCTGTTTTATTAAATACGCCACGGCACTGCTACATGCTGGATTCAAAGTCAAAGTTTTATACTTGAAAGCAATCAAAATATGTTGTGTAAGCAATTGAGCCAATGGCTTGATGATTGGTATTAGGCCTGCGGGACTGCTATTAAATCACGGAGAGAATGTCTCGCAAACATACAAGCTGAAAACCTTTAGTTTGAGCTGTAAAAGGATTAAGTCCAGATATCTGTTGTAAATACTGTTCATAACTTTGCTCCCAGATGACAGTCAACTGAAGTCAATATTTCAGCAAAGCAATATGTTAGACAATCATATTTGGACCCCAAAGTTTCTCAAATTATATTTTCTTTGTGAAGAATGAAAGTCATACACAATGACATGCAGTTGTATGAAAATTGTATCTGACATGGAAAAAAAAGTCATTATAATTTTTTCCTCATGAATCTCACTGATTTGCACATTTATATCTCACTATTGCAAGCTCTAAACTCAGCTGCTTATTTTAACAAAATTGCAAATTTTATCTTGAAAAACTTGCAAATCTGAGAAAACTAGGAACTGTGACAAGTGTGAAAAATTATTAAAAATGTGAAAATTATGAGAATTATGAGAAATAAAGACAATCCTAGCAATTATAAAAAATAATTAATATATATTTTTAAATATTATATATATTATATTGGGGTGTCACGTAGCATGATCGCCTCACAGCAAGAAGGTTGCTGGTTCGAGCCTTGACTGGGTCAGTTGGCATTTCTGTGTGGAGTTTGCATGTTCTTTTCGTGTTCGCAGGGGTTTCCTCCGGGTACTCTGGTTTCCCCCACAGTCCAAAGACATGCGCTATAGGTGAATTGGGTAAGCTAAATTGTCCGTAGTGTATGTGTGTGAATGAGTGTGTATGTGTATTTCCCAGTGATGGGTTGAAGCTGGAAGGGCATTCGCTGTATAAAACATATGCTGGATAAGTTGGTGGTTCATTCCGCTGTGGCGACCCGAGATTAATGAAGGGACTAAGCCGAAAAGAAAATGAATGAATGAATATATTATATATATTTTTTTTTTTCTTCAAAATCTAAATTTTTTGGTGACAATTTTGCAATTATCTAAGAATTATGAAAAAAAAATAGAAGACATTACTTTTTCACAATTGTGACTTTTTCTCCACAGACCTGCAAGTTTATATCTTTAAGTTCTGCCTTTACTGTATATCTTGCAGATCTGCCTTTTTTGAAATGTGAAAGTTCAACACTGTGAGATATAAACTCAGCAAGGTGAGGGAAAAATCATTAATGAGAAATTGCAATTACTTAAAAACAAACATCCTGTGGCTTTCATTAGGATGAATAAATGACAGAATGTTCATTCTTTTGAGCGAACTCTCCCTTCTTCTCTGTTTAATATGAACTCAGCACCTTCTGACAGACTCGGCTCTGTGCTGACAAAGAGACCTGGCCCTGTCTGTTGGCATTTGTTCGATCATAGGGATGTATTCCCGAAGGAGACGTGCGACAGGGATTGGCCTTTTTTGGGTCACCAGAACAATCATGCCAGCACTTCGGCAAGGAGACTTCAAATGCCAGCCTGAAGTGTTTGGTTCACCGATTCAACAGATTTATGGGATGTATGTTTTGTCCATTTTTGTTCGAGACTATCATCTGTTTACTTCATGTACTGATATCTCTGTCCTGCCCGGCCTTTTTTTTTCACACCAGTGACCAGACTCCAACGGAGCGAAGCACAGAATCCACTCATCTCTCACTGGGACAAATAAACTACAGAGAGAAACCCACAAAGCACTGCAGAAAAACACCCAAGAGAAAACAGCCTTCACGTTTCAGCACCCGCAGCACTAAAGGTATATAGTGTATACCTTCAATGCACTTTAAGTTGCTTTCTATAAAACCGCTGCCAGATGTTATCTAAAATACAAGAGCTTTGTGTTTTAAAGGTTTTTGCATTTGTAATAAAGACTAAATCACACATTTTGAATTTACTATATATTTATATAATTTAACTTTGGTATACTGCATTCCAACATTTCTGTTTCCAGATTTGTTTGAATCCTGGTTTTCACTAAAATATATTGCAGCACAACTGTTATTAACTAAGCATGTATAATAAACAGAAATATGTACAGCATGAAATCATCATACTGTATTAGAAGGATTTCTGAGACACTGAGATTGCTGGGTAACACTTTACCTGAAGAGGTGTTCATGAGACTGTCATGAAACCTTTATAAACATGATATGACACATGTCATAAATGTGAATGAGATTTTATGCATGTTTATGACAAATGTGGAACAAACTGTAATTGTCATTAAAATGCCTCATTAAAAGTGTCACAACTCTGTCAAATAATTTTTAACAGCGTCAATAATATATTTAATGACATTTTAATGACAAATTCAGCTTGTACCACTGTAGTTGAGGTCAACAAAAATATTAATGACGGTGTGATAAAACTCATGACATATTTATAGTTTCATGACATTCCTGTTTATGACAGATTTATGACACGCTTTGTTGTCTTGGTAATGTCAAGGTGTCATGACAAAGACAAAAACAGGTTGTGATGTATTTATTTATGTCAAGCTGTCATAACAAACAATGTCATATTTGCATTTAAAATGTCCCAACTGAGCAAATGACACTTAATGACAGTTTTTATCAGCATGGATGAAATCTTATTCACATTCAGGCCATGTTTCATGTAATTATTATAAAGACTTCATGACAGTCTTTTGAACACCACTTCAAGTAAAGTGTTACAGATTGTTTTTAGCTTTACCTTAAGAATAAATAGTAACGCGAATCAATATGGATCTAGTAATACAGTATGCAATAATTTATGCTTAACGGTCAAAAGTTAATGAATGAGTCATGAAGAAGTAAACCATTCAATAATGATTACTGTTTCTGCAACTAATAAAGAGTCTAATTGAAAGACGTGTCATTCCTCATCAATATGTTAACTAACAACTTTTAATTAATGGGTTACTCACCAATGTTAATTGTGTTATTTCAAATTAATGACTTTTTTCGTTTTTTAAGGCATCATAAAAATAAAATGTATTACAATTAATAAAAGAAGTAAATGCTGATGAGGCTTTTTCCCAACAGCATTCAATCTTACCAACTGCATAATTTTAAATGTACGTTTCTTTCGGCTTAGTCCCTTTATTCATCAGGGGTTGCCACAGCGGAATGAATGGCCAACTTATCCAGCATATGTTTTACACAGCGCAAGCTGCAACCCAGTACTGGGAAACACCCATACACATTCATTCACACACATACACTACAGCCATTTTAGTTTATTCAATTCACCAAAACCGCATGTCTTTGGATTGTGGGGGAAACCGGAGCACCCAGAGGAAACCAAAGTAAACACAGAGAGAACATGCAAACTCCACACAGAAATGCCAACTGACCCAGCCAGGACTAGAACCAGGAACCTTCTTGTGGTTCACTGTGTTGCCAATTTTAAATGTTATTTATTTATAGTTAATATGTTTTATGTAATTATGCTCTTGTGTTATTTCAAACCAATGACTTTTTTGTTTTATTCTTTGAAAAACAGTTTTTAAGGCATCATAAAATAACATTTATTGCAATTAATGCAATAATGCAAGTAAATGCCGATGAGTTTTTCCAACAGCATTCAATCTTACTGACTGCATAATTTTAACTGCTAATTGTAATGAATATGTTTTATGTAATATTGTTCGTGTTATTTCAAACCAATGACTTTTTTGTTTTCTAAGGCACCATAAAAATACAATTTATTACAATTAATAAAATCTGTAAATGCTGATGAGGATTTTTTTTCCCCAACAGCATTAAATCTCACCTACCGAATAATGTTAAATGTTATTTAATTACAATTAATATGTTTTATGTAATCATGTTCTTCTATTATTTTAAACCAATGACTTTTTTTGTTTTGTTCTTTGAAAAACTCTTTTTTTAAGGGATCATAAAAATGAATAGCAGCCTATATGCACCCTGTGTATTTCTAAGTTTTACTATAACCATGAGCTTTGTGTGAGACACAGATTTATCCCTAAAACAAAGCGTTTGGCTTCAGAAGGTTTGCATCAGATCACTTTTATGAAACCTCAGAGAGCCCTGGTATTGATTTACTTCTTATCATACAACTTACTGTTAAATTGAAAACAGTGGCCAGGATTTTCTTCCACGTAACAAAATAAAATCATGCGGCTTGAAGGGGAGTAAATGATGACAGACAGACACAGGACTGATCTCAGATCAACAACATTATCAATTCCACACGAGGCCTGACCGCTGAAAAGAAAGCGAAAGTTAACATGGATGTGTTATGGCAAACGGGTCTTTGTTTTACAATGATTTCTCAGCGCTCGGCTCTCGAGGGAGAGGAATTGATCAGCCTCTCTGCACGGAGAGATTGTCGAACTGACAGGAAGGCCTGTCTCACAGCTGGCCCGACAAAAGCAGAGACAGTGTGTGAGAGAGCACAGCTGTGTGCGGAGATGCATTCCTGCCTAATTAAAACAGGTAGGCCTTTTCTCAGACTCACAGCCGCTTTCAGCAGCAATCCCATGATGCCATCTGTCAAACACTCATGACTCTATCACACTGCTGACTGCTGAGAGTGTGCAGTTCTACTAATCAGTGGGAGATTCGTGCTAAATTTCTTTCTTTTTTTTTAAGCTGGAGAACATAGAAGTAAACAATTAATGACATAGAAACACATTTTTGGTGACATATTTAAAAAAATAAAGTGGGACTCAGACATTAAACAAAATAATACTTAGACATCACTTGGAAACACTTTAATGCATAATTTTGATTTATTTTATTATTATTATATCAATGAAGACTGTCTTTTATTTTGGTGGCGCGGTGGCACAGTGGGTAGCGCTGTCGCCTCACAGCAAGAAGGTCACTGGTTCGAGCCTCGACTGGGTCAGTGAGCATTTTTGTGTGGAGTTTGCATGTTCTCCCCGTGTTCACGTTGGTTTCCTCCAGGTGCTCTGGTTTCCCCCACAAGTCCAAAGACATGCGGTATAGGTGAATTGGGTAAGCTAAATTGTCCGTAGTGTATGTGTGTGAATGAGAGTGTATGGGTGTTTCCCAGTGATGGGTTGCAGCTGGAAAACATATGCTGGATAAGTTAAGTCTGTGGCGACCCCTGATTAATAAAGGGAGCTGAAAAGAAAATGAATGGATGTATTTGGGCTGTGAGTCAAATTGAATTTCAGGTTACTTTTTAAACTGATTTTTCCCAATGCTGGATACAATCATTGTTGGTGATTCTTATTACACTGATGTCTGTTCAAGTGATATATTTTTACTTATTTGATGCCGAAATGGGATGTGGTGTTGTGATTCTCTGAGTGAAACGCTCTTTTGTTTGGGGAACAATTTTGAATTTTACAATACTGTTGCTTCCAATAGGCTCATTGGAAATACATTCTTCAGTCTACTTATACATTTGACTGCAGTTTGAAGGTAAAATGAAAGTTATGGGGCAGTATGACATCAAAACCTTTGCTCCTTTTTACACTTATGATATTTACAGGGACATATTTTCAATGAATAAAAGATTATTCTGTGCAATTCTTTGCACAACACCAAAGAAAAACACCAGAAACAACTTCAAAGTATCTATGATTTGTAATCAAATATGTCTTGCCTCACCTATCTGTCTCCATATGGACAACGTTTTTGGTGTGGTCAGTTTACTCAGTAGCTCACTTTGTACTGGGTTGTATACTAGTCATGTTGAATGCATGGGTTTGAGTCCAGTTAAGCATGATTCCACAAAACAGGTAAAAGCAATGTACAATCAAGGTAAAACGTGGTCACAGTACACTTTTCTCTTTGTTTGCTATTGGTTGGGTTTAGGGATTAATTTAGTACAGGGGATGTGTAAAAATAAGACAAAATATACCCTGAATAACACATTACATATTCGCAAAAATGTAGACAGCACCTTCTAGTGGATTTGTCATCTGAAACGTGCAACGAAACATACCCAGAGCAACCTCTTCTGTGTTTTACATATTTATGTAGGCAACAATTCCCATAAGCCTGGGCTGGTTATTTCACACTGACAAAAGAAAATGTTCTACAGTAAACGAAATAAGGGATCTGAAAGATAAATAAAGTTGTTAGGCAAGTTAAATTTGCATTAGGCTAGCTAGCTAGCTAAGACCACAATTCTTTAGCAGTAGCAGTAGGTTTGCGATTGCTTGTTTAATAGGCATTTATCTGAATGTTCAAGCTGCATGCGACAGCTTTGTTTACCATTCACCTTCACTGTATGGAAAAAGCACCACATTGCATGAATAAACAATGACAGAATTTGTATTTTGTGGATGCGTTATCCCTTAATTGCTTTTGTTTATGCTGTTTTGCGTCTGTTTTACCTTCCAAGACCAAGCCAAATTGCATCAAGGAGTGTTTTCAAAACTCATATTTAACTATGAAAGAAACCATCCATCTTTCCATTAAAGGGATAACGCACAAACCATCCCTCGCAGTTCATCATGACAGACTCACTCTGCGTCCTTAAGCTATGCTTCCAACCTTGCACGCGTACAATAGGCCGATGTATTAAAACGCCTCCCATTCATCCTCCCTCTGAGGATCCACATGCGTGCTGAAAGCAGAAAAACATGCACGCCGTTATTGATTGCACGCGGTTATGCGTGCTTAGCATATTTTGCCCAGGACGCCATTGTGACGGAGTACAGCTGAGAAATGTGCAGGGATTCATGATGAAGAGGGCAGTGATGTGTTAGCAGAACAGAAGTGCTGAGTCTGGACTCGAACACAACAGCACACGTGGGGCTGTAGATGTGGAGCATATGAAAGCTTTAAATGTTAGCGTGCTCAACTGTAAAACTAAACTACACTTGCCAGAGGGAATCTGCGGGTCTTAGCGAGATGCATGGATGCCGAGGGATTTAAGACGCTGGCCACTGTCGTTAACAAGGCAATGCATCAGTCTAATTAAGTGCAAAAATCTTCATTAAATGTTAATTATGCTCACTGTTAGTTTTAGGAGTGATCAGCTCTCTTGGTGTCTGGCTGTGTAACAAAAACAAGTAAGATGACTTGCTGCCTACTGCTAACATAGGCAGCACTGTAAAAATATCTAGGTTGAACAAATATTCTTGCTTGAGCTGCTAAAGTCTGTACAGTAATATACATATTTTATTTTTAAAAGCCAATATTATATCAAATCAACATTCTGTATGGCTAAATGTTGACTAGACTTTAAACACATTAATCTGGGGTCGCCACAGCGGAATGACCAACTTATCCAGCATATGTTTTACGCAGCGGATGCCCTTCCAGCTGCAACCCATTCATTCATTCATTCATTTTCATTTCGGCTTAGTCCCTTTATTAATCTGGGGTCGCCACAGCGGAATGAACCACCAACTTATCCAGCATATGTTTTACGCAGCGGATGCCCTTCCAGCTGCAACCCATCACTGGGAAACATCCACACACACTCATTCACACACATACACTACGGACAATTTAGCTTACCCAATTCACCTATAGTGCATGTCTTTGGACTGTGGGGGAAACCGGAGCACCCGGAGGAAACCCACGCCAACACGGGGAGAACATGCAAACTCCACACAGAAATCCCAACTGACCCAGCCGAGGCTCGAACCAGCGACCTTCTTGCTGTGAGGCGATCGTGCTACCCACTGCGCCACCGTGCAGCCCTTTAAATATTATTTCTATATATCT
>CAIGQW010053747.1:12624311-12651349 GCA_903798125.1 Danio choprae
GTGTGTGTGTGTGTGTGTGTGTGTGTGTGTGTGTGTGTGTGTGTGTGCGCGCTTAAATGCATCACTTCATTGGAGAAGTACTATTTTACATGAATATGATTTCTTATATGAAAAAAGTACACTTTATTGTTTATTGCGCAGTCACTATGTACAGTATCTGTATAAAGTCCAACCTATACAACCCTTTTTTCTGCTTTTTTCTGTAATGTTATAACTTTTGTAATGCTGCTTTGGAACAATAATTGTTGTAAAAAGTGCTATACAAGTACAATCAATTTGAATTGGACTGAACTGAACATGTGAGCTAGAGTAGGAGTTAAATACTGAAATCATTTACAAAACAAGCTCAAAACTACTATTTTTTTTTCAACGAGGCCAAAAGCAGAATCGTGAAGAATCTTCATCTATAGTTACCATTGGCCAGATTTACTAACAGCTTGCATCAGCGCAAACTGACGTTTTGGCATTCAAACAGTAATGGCAGTATTTACCAAACATGCACAGAGAAGAACAGCCCTAAAAAGGTGTGGTTATTTTTGCACCTGACCATACTGAATATGCATTTGTAGAACTTTCCCAGTGAGATGGAAATTATATGGGAAGGGAGTATTTAAATGAATCATACAACACAATTTATTAACTTTTGCGCTACTAATATATTACGTTTTTGCACCATTATTTAACACCTTAAAACAACTATTCTTAAATGTTGCGCTTGAAATGGCTGCAGTTGTTGTTGCCAGGAGGAGACACCCGTATAGAACAGAGCATGTGATATAAGGTACAAGATTTTTTCCACATGTACAAATAGATTTAGAATGCCAGATGAACACATCGTCCAAACATATTTTTGCCAAATATGCTATTTTTGATTTGCTTTAGGAATTAAAAGAAGACTTGGAACAAACAACTAGTGTGAGTCACGTAATACTAGCACAATGATAGTTCCCTCTGACAGTGGGTGATCTGTTCTCCCTGCACCTGAATTGTAAATAACGAAAGCATTTGTCAAAATGTACATCTATAAGGGGCTATTTCACATAAATACAGTCGGACATGGCTTACTGTAAGTAAATAGGGGTAAAAAAGTCTTTCACTTTTGTATGTAAAAGGTTGTGGTGACATATTAAGTTTGTATATTTTGTGAATAAGCCTGTTATTTGGCCAATTAAATAAATAAATAGGCCTTAAAATAAAACAATACTTTTGTTCAATATGTATAGCTGATTTTGTGTAATAACTACATCATTTATGAAAAAGGCTAACTTTGACATCAGGAATATCAATTATTTTCTTAGCAGCCCTACATATCTGTCTAGCCCATATTACCCTTGTGCAAATGCTAACTATGATAATTTGCGCTGTGCTTATTGCGTTGATTGATATGTAAATGATATATTACATCTTTGTCCTTTCATTCACGCATTGTCAGTAAATCATCTGCAGAAATTTCCACACCCATCAGCGCTGTTTTGTAATTGCGCTCTCGAGCTAATTTAACTTGACTGGTAAATCTGGCCTCATATCTGCAATTCTTCAAAAGGCACCATAAAAGTAGTCCATCCAACTTTTAAACTAGTCTTCTGAAGCTATGAAATAGATATTTGACATTTTTTAGATTCATTTTGTCTTAGTCTTCCAGGCATTTTTGCAGCCTGTATGACCTTTCAATTCATTTTAGAGTTCCTTTGGAGATGAATATCAGTGAATAACATCTATAAACTTTCAACACTTTAAATATACAGCAGAAGTTTAAGGAATGGTTTGCTCAAAAGCTCAAATTTACTCAGTATTTAGTCACCCTCAGATGGTTCCAAACCTTTATGACTTTCATTTTTCTGAACAAAAACTAAGATATTATGAAGAAACTGAGTCCCACTGTATTGATAGTAGGAAGAAAATACTATGGAAGTCAATGGCAATGGTGTTCAACAGAGGAAAGAAACTCAAACAGGTTTGGAACAAGTGGAGGTCGAATAAATGATGACAGAACTTTCTTTTTCTTTTTTTTTACCAACACAGCTACACAAACAATAGCTTTGAATCAAATCTTCATGTGATGGATTCATTATAAAATCGTGTGAGCTGCATAAATTAACACCGAAACAATAACAGCAAACAGGTTTAGAAAGATTTAGGGATGAGCATTTATGGGTGAACTGCTTCTTTAAGTGGGAAAAAATGAGAGAAAGGGAGAAAGAATGAGAGAGAAGCCAGGAAGAAAAAGAGTGAGATAAAGAGTTGGAGATGGAAGATCGAAGAGCCAAACAAAAGAGCCACGGGCGTGGAGACACCAGAGCGTCCAAATCCCATTGACTGTTCCATTCAGATGCCCAGCGCTCGCTCTCTCTCTCTCACACACACACAAAGACACAAGCGTTATCTCTCCGAGGACACACACTGTAAGCTTATACTCACACTAAGTGTCTCAAAACAGCCTCTGGCCACCACTAACATGTGGATTTAGTCAAATTTCTGTCAACAGCCGAATCTTGATCCTTTCACTCAGAGGCAGTTTGTGAGATAGTCTGCGTCTCATAATGGCAATGATAAAGGAAAGCTGTGGAGAAGCGCTCATTTGGAGATTAAACACCTGCTGTTGTTTATAAGTGTAGATGGTGAAATCCAACAGGACTTGATTAAGCTGGTTGATCAAGTAGCTGATAAAAGAAGTTGTGAAATTCTGGGAAGCACCTTTTCAGTAAATCTAAGTTGGTCCTGCAACAAACTGGCTTCCAACTTGTCATTTAGTAGCACCTTTGGGTGCTTAGGCTATTTTAGAATATGACCAATTAGCTAATGAGGGACATCAGTGAGCCAGAAACTAGCTTCAAAAACATTGCTACCAGTTTAATGATGCTGTGTGTAGGTTTTTGATTCTTTTAAAGTATAAAAATATCATAATATGTTTACAGATAATTTAGAAACATTCTAAGTGAACACACTTGTTCATCTGGAAAGACAACGCTGAAGTCATTTATTCTCCTTTGCAAATGTGCATGTCTTTGTTTTGGTCTGTGTAACTCCGCCCATTACCAGTTTATCCAACTATATTTTGACAACCCGGGTTGCCTTGGTGGAAAACACAGCATATTTAATTTCAGTGATGAAGGCTGCTTCAAGTTATAAAAATTCATATGAGGTTTTTTTTTATTAGAAAATTTTGGTATGTTCACTCCTGCTGGTGTCGGCAATCTGGCAACCTGTATTTGTAGGTCAGGTGAAAAATTTGAATTTGGCCGCAATACCTAGTTTAAACACTGGGCATCAATCCTATAAACTGCACATTTAAAGGACCATGAACTATGGAAGTAAAAAAAAAAGTGCAACTTTTTGGAAATGGAAATTTTTTTCCATTTATTTTATTTTTTTCTTCAGAACTGGACTTCATAACTCAAAAATGCAAGTTTATATCACACAATTCTGAAGAAAAAGTCGAGAATTGCAAGATGTAAATTCACAATTGCTGTTCGTTTACACAAGAATAGTGTTTTTGGGGACTAATAATCAAACCTCCATGTTAAGAACAAAAATGTGACTGTAAAAATGGTGATATCATGCACACTGTTCAGTCTTTAGGCATGCATGAGCTCTTGACAACCAAATCATCAATGATGGACTACTACATGTGAGCAGCAAGTTTAGTCATTTTTCATGTACCCTTGTTTTCATGTAACCATCATGTAACCGTATCCTAAATTAAATTGTTCCTGTTAATCTCACTTTACAGTCATTTGTTGACTCTGAGGTGAGGTTAGACCTTTAACCTGTCAAAGGAAAAAACATATAATTAACTATTAAAATGAAAAAATGTATTAATTAATTTTAATTTTAATTATTTTTGATAAAAATGAACACACAATTTAACTTTTTTTCTTTTTTTTTGTTTTGTTTTACTATTATAGACATGTGTGACCAAGGGCCACATAACAACCCTTAAGTTCTACAGCAAATCTGTGGGAATAACCAAAAATACATTGTATGTGTTAAAATGATTAAAAATGATTAAGGTATTAAATAAAGCTTCCATGAAAAGATTTTGTAAATGATATCAAAACTAAATTTTTGAGTAGTAATATGCATTGCTAATAACTTAATTTGGAACATTTTAAAGAAAATTGTCTCAATATTTAGATTTTTTTAATCCTCTGATTCCAGATTTTCAAACAGTTGCATCTCGGCCAAATATTATCCTAACAAACCATACAATCAATGGAAAGCTTATTGATTCAGCTTTCAGATAATGCCTAGATTTCAACTTCCAAAAATGGACCCTTATGACAAAAACACAGGTAATGAGCAGCAAGTACAATAACGGAACTTTTGAATTGATCTTCATATAGACATCTATTAATTAACAGAATTGTTTGGTTTCATTTTTTAACAATGCATGCTATTGTTAGCTTCAAATGATCAAGTCTGAGGTGTGCTATTTTTACTGTATTTTTACTGTACCACGTTTTATTTTCTCAGTTGATTTAACTCCCATTACATTCAGCTATTGACTGAATTCAACAAGTGCACAGGTCATTTTATTTGAACACTTTAATGAATAGATCTCTAGTCAAAGCTTCAAGCTTTCAAACCTGCATGAATAATCAGAGTGGACATGGCAGGCACTTCCCAAAGCTCTCAGCCCTGTACGCCGGAATGTGCTCTATTTAAACTGACGAGAGTCAGTGTAAAAATGGACCTGCAGTGAGAGGAGCCGCACGTTTCTGTAGCGGAGGAGAATAAATAGGTCTTAGTCATTCCAAAGCCTCGCTAATGCAGCATCTCTGCCTCGCGCAACCACTGACTCACGCACATCAAAGGCTGTTGTGGGGCCATCGCTCCGCCTTCTCGCCTGCTGAATATGCATGATGTGTTAATTCCTCAGCCACGTTAAATCAAAAGGTCGGAAACAAAAGTGCGCGACCAGGCCTGCTCGTCGCTGAGAGGCTGTGGCACAATGTGGAAAGGTGCTCAAACACAACAGAGTTTAAAAAAACGACTGCAAAAACTTCACTTTGAAGAGCTCATTGCAACAGGCGCACGCCACAAAGCTGCAATAATCAGAACATTATGACTCTTCAGAAATGCTCCTTCAAGCCTAACATTAGACAACGGCTGCACACAAGCACTTGGCCTATACACACTAATGGGCAGAAGCCTTGTTCAGGCACAATTAAGGAACTGAACCGTCCCTCTCATACAGATATTCAAAAGGAGACATTAAAAATGTACTGACTGTTCAGGCTAGAACACGCTTTCTCAGCTGCATGTCATCCAAACTGGGTCAACTTCCCTCCCTCCTTCCTCGTTCTCTCTCTCTCTCTCTCTCTCCCTCTCTTTCTTTCTCCATCCCTCCCACCGTTTCTCTCTCCATCCCACCCTTCCTCCTCCTAGAGTCCTGAAAACACTATTCTCTGCCTGGGAATATTTGCCGTGCAACAGAGCAAGAGCGAGCAACAAGAAGTCGGAGCGCTCTCAAAATAGACACCTCATAGATACACAGACCTCATTATGAATGACTGAAAGGCCTCATGAATTATTTGAATCTTCAACTAACTGTCTGCAAGATAAATCGCGCACTTGAATTCTATGTAAATACGGACGCTTATATCTTATTTCTAGCACGAATTGTCATTGCTTTAAATGCCTAATGACCTCTTTGGGGAGCAATTTGAGGTTAAAGGGATAGTTCCTCCCCACCCCCCCAAAAAAAGTGAATTCCATCGTCAATTACTAACCCATTTGAGTTTCTTTCTTCTGTTGAACACACAATGAAACATTTCAAAGAAAGTTAGAAACCTGTGACCGTTGACCTTCGCATTAGTTTTTCCTCCTATGGAAGTCAATGGTTACCAGATTTGAGCTAGCTTCAAAATATTTTATTTTCATTTTTGTATTTAAATGTTGAACAAATGTTATTTTTGGCAGAACTATCCCTTTATGGTCCATGTGAAATGGAAGTAGCTGAAACCTTTTATTTCATTATGATGATGTGCTTTCAAATGAAACAGAATATTAAGTAGGGGGCGGGGCTTTCATATTGCGCATCATTACATCATTACGCATCATTAGCAAACTAATGGTAAGAGGGCGGCGTGGTTAAAAATATTGAGATGGAATCCATCAAGTTGATGTCAACAGGGAAGGACCACCACTCCAAATGTGAAAACAAATGATCAGACTGAAGATTACCAAAACATACTCTTTTTCCCTCCCCCACCCCCCAGTGTATTAGCTTGCAAGGATTAATTGTTGACCTAAAGAATAACTAGCAAAATAAACATTGTCTATTTTGATTTCCCATGGAGTTTACGTTTGACAAAAGTCAAAAAACGTGAATTTAAGCTGATCAAGCCATTTTTGTCCACCGAAAAAAAGTGAAACAATTATTTATTTTTTTTGCAATCTATATACTGTAACATGTAAGCACACATAACAGAAAAACGATGCCTTTCACAATGGCTATTCTGATCAGACGTAACACTCTCTCAAGTGGTTGCTGCACAACAGCTATAAAAAAAAGCTCTCTCTTTCCCTCTCTTGCTCGCCCGGCTGCTACTTGTAGCTACTGAAGTGTGTCTGAGCAAAGTTAGCCTGCAGACATTGCTTTTCAAGACCTCCACCTACACCAGTGCGGACATCCACACAACGCTCTCTGCATGATGAGAGCATCAGAGGGAACGCTGCACTTTATGTTACAGGTGTCAACAAGAAAGAACACATATGGATTAGTATGTATTAAAAAAAAGATGCAAGCTGTTTGGATTAAAACAGAACTCTATAGAGCAAGGAAATCACTGGACTGGGAAACATATGACAGACAGCTGAGGTACTACGAGTCCATATACTGTGGAGGATACATATGTGATATATAGTACCTCGCTTTAAAGGAACTGCAGATGCTAGAAGGCGTCATACGTTGTAGGGAAACATCAATGTAGGAGGACTTTCATTCTTCATCTCTAAAATGTGAAATTTATGAAAATCAGACATAAGCATTTAGGATATTGTCATGTGATGTAAATACTCAAGTGTATTTTTGTTTTTGATTATACACTGTAAAAAGTGCAGGGTTTCCACACAATGCATTCATGTTGTTCCAACACAAATCGATTAAGTTAACGTAACAAGTTTAAGTGGATTGAACAAAAAAGAGTAAGTTTACCACAAACAAACTCCAGAATTGTGTTGTTTAAGCTCATTTTAAATAAGTAGTTTGAACAAGCAGCAAAACATATTTTTAGAGTGTATTATAGCCTGCATATATCATAGTATTTAAAATATACATTTGAAGGCAAAATTATTAATCCTACTAATAAATCAAGTTATTTACAGCTTTAATAACTAATTATTCTTGTAACTTCTATTAATTTCTAATATTTCTAAATTATAATAAACCAATTGTTTTTGTCTTTGTCAGATGATACTATTCTGTATATACTATTTTACAGTATATACTATTTTCTGGTCATTTAGTTAAATACTGTACTACTATTCAGCCTAATAAGTGAATAAATGAAAATCCCTTTTTACAACTGAAATCTATTTGCCCAGTTGAAACCTAATTTAACATTATTACACCAGTATTAAAAATGATAGTAAATGCATGTAGGTAAGGCCAACTGCATGATGTTCTTATCACATGATTTTGTAGAGGAATTGGTACTGAGAATGTACCCATTAAATGTAGAACCAATGGGATCATTTGGGGTCCTAAAGGAGAATTGATTTTGAGGGAGAGGGTGATTTGCCACTACACAGTGTCATCATTTCATTGAGGTGACTGATATACAGTATTTGAATTGAATACAGTGAACATCAGCAAATATCATACAAACACAAAATGGCAAAACATTAAATATTTCTAAACTAAAAAACTAAATTAAACTGAAGTTGACGAGTAAAAAGAAAACAAACTAAACAAATGCCCATTTAACCCTTGTGTTGTATTTCAAATGCTATAAAATAATTATAACTCTGTGGGGAACTTCTTGAAACTTTAGTAACGTGTGCAGACAATTCAAGATGAAGAATATAAATGGGGGAAAAAATCATTATAATGCAATAATAATGTATTATTAATACAATATTTATACTTAAGACAATATATTGAAATAATATGGAAAGATTCAACAGCAAAAGAAAGGCACTTTGCTCCTGCAATTTTTGAAAAAAAAAAATGTGTTGGACATAATGTAGTGCTGTGACGTCAAAAGCCAGATATCTGCTGGTTCCCTCAGGATTTTTCAGGGGATTTTTTTGAGAGGGTTTTTCAGTTCTTAAGTATAATGTGGTCAGGTATCATCAAATTATGTTTACTTCAAAACTTCAGAACTGAAAAATCTCATTACAAAAACCCATAGGGAAAATTGCAAGGGAGGCAGCAGCAAATTTGTCTTCCTGGTTTTGACTTTATGACTGCAGCACAAGGTTAATATTGTATATCAGAAGATTGAAGTGAACAACAGATGGTTTTATATATCTTTTGTTGTTTTTACTATAAAGGTGGATAGAAAAACACAGCTTGAATGTTAAACAAACGTAAAAACGTAACCATTAAAAAAAAGCACCGTGAGTTGCACATATGCAAATAAGTCACACATAATCAACATGTTCCAAAACCACATATTTCACATGTGATTTTAACATGTGAAGTTCATTTGTTTTTTCCATTGGGAAAATACAGTAAAGAGGCATTTTGCTGGTGCAAGGTAAAAGTTGCTAGAGTGACGTTTTCTACTGAGTGTATTGGCACATACACAAACTGCCCAGCTATTAGCAGCAGTACATCAACAAACTCTTTTAATGAATCCTGTCCTCTGACCCATCTATGAGTTTACGTATACAAGGCTTGCTTTAATAGCCTCTGATCTAATCCATCACTTGACACCAACACAATTTCAGCCATCGCTGACTGTAACCTCATGGATATTGATTCTGGCTTTCCGGAAGCAAAAAAACAAAACAAAAAAACCCAGCATTGTCACTAATAAGCAGTTTCTTTAACTAACCCCGATTCGATAATCACTTCAGAAAATGTTTATTCTGAGATCAAGCTTGTAAGATGTAAAAGAGCGTTATGGGGTTTGTCAAGACCTCGGAGTACACACGGAGAGTATACAGCAGACGCAGGAATCACTCAGGGGATGCTGTGATCCTAAAGCAGAGAGACAGGGACGAAACAGCAAACAGATCAACGTGTGCGGCCCCTCGCACAGCTGTCTCCGGTTAAATAATGGCTCCTGCTGATCCCATCCTGCTAGCACAATTACCCAGAGCTCCGGAGACCAGAGCGCAGACGCTCAGAATGCTCGGATAATGATTCCCAGCAAATTGATGACACCAGTGGCCTCGTTTGCACAAGCTAGATTAACCTGAGCGGGAGAGTTTGGTGCTCCTCGGTGAACGAGAGCTGGGCAGATACTGCGGTAAAAGCAGCATTTTGTAGTGTGTGTTTGTGGATTGCATCCTTACAGAAGGGCAGTTTGTCTCGCATGAGCGCTCACCAGAAGTACAACTGGAGAGCCATGCATCTTATGTGGCGCATCTTGCAGGGCTGCGGCTTCACCTGTTGATTTGGGTTAACAAAAGCACCATTTTGTTTTCTTACGCATGCAAGAAAGTTTGCATGGCGAGAATGTCACCTTAAAGGAAACTCAGCACCTGTGGAAATTGTTCCCTCTGGACTTCCATTATTTCAGCTTTTGGTGCTACATGAAAAACAACCAATTGCTACTGCCGGAGTGGATATATTGAACCGTAAATAACTGTAGCAGGTCCCATCTCTTGGCCCATGTTGCTTCGTCAGTGTGTGTGCATTGATTTTCATTCACCAAGATTAATTGGCCTCTTTAATAGACTAATTTCACAGAGGAACGGCAATAATCAGGGACAAATGAGCAACAGACTGGGTTTGTTTACTTTGCCTTTATTATGAAGTGCTTAAAATGCCTTGTGTCTTGTGCTTACATCATTTGAACATTGGCTCAAAAAAGTCGCAGGACATTTTTTTTGTTTGTTTTTCATCCTCAAACAGTGGATTCATCTACAGTAAAAAGGTTTTTCCTCTTCAAATGAGTATCTACATGAAGATCATCTAACAAACTGAGCTGTTATTCCTCTTTCAAGATATAAAAAAGGAAGATTGAGCTAGGTAACATCTACCTGAATCTAGGGTTTGTTGTGCTACTTTTTAAGGATTTCTACAATGAAGTGCTTTCAACCTCAGGGACGACCAAACTGGAGGAAATGAAGTGTCGGATCTGAGCTGTGAGTGCATTACAGAACGGCTATGCAGATGGTACACCTTCCTATCACTCCAGTCCTTTGCTTGTCCTTGCGTGTCCCTTTGAGTTAACCTCAGAAAAGCCATTACATGCCCCACACTTCGAGAGAATGGTTCTGAATTGCTTAGAGTGGAGATACAGCACTTTGGGCCTACATCCTAAATCTACGTTTAAATTCGAGGCAGGCAGTGCATAAGCAGAGAGCAAAGGAAGATGGTTTGGACTTATGGATTTAGTCTCACTAAACTCTACATTGGCATTTTCCCTGATGTGGCATTTTTAAATGTTTATTAAGAGTATTGGATCAAAACATACCTGATTTAGAAAAAACTGCTATAGGTAATACTTTTATTACTTTCAAAAATACCATGCATTATGATTATTGCTTTTTATATTCTTATGAGAACCCCTAGAAATATTGCCCCCTGATACTATCTCTACATTTTGGCAAAATTATAAGCTTTGTGGTATTGGCATAGATTTTCCTTTCTTTTCTTTTTTTTTGCATGCATTAAGTAGGTATACAAAAAAATAAGAATAAGAATAATTAAAAAAACATTAAATTATTACCATGGATCTAAATGCTTTGGCATGTTAATAAGTCTGGCATAACCCAAAAGGCAACGTTATTGAGAAAGAAAAGGCCAAATGAAAACAAAAAGTGCATCATAGACAATCATACATCCTAGATGAAGTAATTAAAACATACAATAAATAAAAAAAGTCAAATAAATTAATTAAATAAATACCAGTTTACCTCGATCGTGAATATGTTTGGGCCACTTGCAGCAGTATGATAATATCCACTGACAATACAAAAGAGTTTTATTTTAATGAGGAACACGGTGTCACTCAAACCTTCATTCGACGCCGGTCATAGTCGAGTGCTGCGCAGCGTCAAGGTGAACTGTCTGAACGTCATTTGAGGACATGGGTGCTGAAGTGCATGCGAAGAAGGTTCCATATTCCTTTAAGGTCAACTTTGCAAAACAAAAACAAAACATGATAAAATTGTGCTATTATTGGGTTTCATTCTGATTGTGAAACTGGGTAAGATAGCGTAATCATCCTAACACGTGACAGGGAAGTGAGCGCTGACAGACCGGAAGTCACGCCTCGATGGATGAGTGCGGTGAGAACGCACCTTTAAAGCACGCAGACTCGTAGTGCTTGTTCAAGTAGGACTTGAGCGCAAAAGTTTTGTTGCATCGCTTGCATTTGAAATGCTTAAACGCTGAGTGGGTCTGCATGTGTGCCCGCAGGTTGGAGCGGTCAGCGAACGCTTTTCCACAGTGTGCACATCCAAAAGGCTTCTCGCCCGTGTGAGAGCGCATGTGGCCCTGCAGGAGCCAAGGTCTGCTGAATGCTTTCCCACATATGTCGCACTTGTGCTTGAGGTCATGGGTGAGCAGGTGCATGGCCATGGCTGGCATGGACACATACACCTTCCCACATGTCGGGCACTTTTTGGCCATCTTGCTGTCTAAGCTCCGATGTGTCTGTTTGTGCCTGCTCAGGTTGGAAGACGTCGCATAGGTTTTGCCACATTCGTTGCACGTGTGCCTCTGGAGGGTCCGCGAGCCACTTATCACTTTCCGACGGGACCTGCCGTCCGTGATGAAGAAGGCATCCACGGTGTAACCCTCGCTCACCGCATTGTCACCATTGATGTACCCGGATGTGATCTCTGACTGCGGGCTGTCGGGTTGGTCTGAGTCAGGTGCCCCGTAGTCACTGTGGTTGCTGTCGTAAATGGGTCCTGGAGAAGGTACTTTAGTGCCTCCGTCACTCTCTCCATCATAAATGGCCGGGGTGATGTAGTCACTGATGTAGCCTAGCATGGAAAGAACAAGATCTTTTATTCAATTATTCATATTCACAAGGGAATCGGCTGAGGACAATGGGGTTCGGCGATGCAACGACCACTTTTCCGCTCAATTTATCTCCACCTTGGCAAAGGCAACCAGCAACCAGATTGTGCCAGCGCTCTTTGAGATTCATTATATGTTTAACAAATTCAGCATTTCTCTTTGAATATAATTAGACTTAATGACTACTCACTGCTGGAAATTTCACATAGAACAGTGTCAAGTTGGCTTCACATTATTCCAGAGTTATTTGAGGACAAAGTCAGGGAGCTGTGAAGGATACTACATTCGCTGTGGACTTACAGTATGAGCACAGATAGCACTTTTTTTTACAGTAGGAGATTAATTACCCCTTTCTAAAGGCACCACCATAAGCACAGTGTGCAGCGAGCAGCTGCCCTAAGCGTTTCTTTGATTTGCAGAATAAACAAACACCTAAGCTCATTTGGAAGTGACTGGGCTCCGAGTTGCTGAGAAGTTGAGCATTGTTACCAGTAGATGTTTTTGTATAGCGTGCATGCAACGGTTACTGTGCGTTTTCAGTGCTGGAATCTCACTGGTTGTGTTTGAATTGCCATCATGGTTTTACACAAATCACAAGCAAAACCAGAGGGGTGCTCAATCCAGCTACTTTCATTACATAGTTTAATTTTACACTGTAAACGAACCCCCCTATGTAGCAATCTCTGGCATATTTGATCTATGGATGCATCTAAAACTAAACACTTAAAGAGCAGAATAAACAAAACCGCATTCCATTGCATTTACCTTTGTCGTGAATCCGAAAGCTGAGATCGGTCCTGGACCTGCCGTACGCGCTCTCAAGTTCAGAGGATGAGAAATCATCTAGCTTCACCTTTTTCACCAAAAAAGACCTTGGCATGTTTAGAGCGCAGAGCTGAAAGCCTCTTCCAGCACGTTATCCTCTCTTTATCCACCGCACAATAGAAGAGTTGATCCTGCAGGGCTGAAAGTCAAACACCTGAGCCGGGGGAAAGACGCGGAAGCTCCGGAGCTTCAGCTGAGCACGAGCTGTTCCTCACAGACGAAATGCAACTTCAGCACTGGACAGCGCACGCGACGACTGAAGCAACAGCAGCAACAGCAGTAGCAGCAGCAGCAACAGATCCGCCTTCCCGAGCCTGTGTCAGAGTGCGCTCGGACCCAAATGGACACGCTCCAAAAATGGGCAGCTTTAAATTCGAGCACGTTTCCGCAGGAGCTGCTGTTGTTAAAGCAGAAAGACGGACAGAGAGAGATTGAGAAAAGAGCTGCACTCGCGCGGGTCGGTTTGATGTCTGAGCTCTGCTGATCAGCTGATGGGATTTATACGCGCGCGATCAGGTGGGAGATGGAGATGGAAGTGCTTAATTTCATCCATCAGAAATCTCCCGGGAACAACATTGGACGAGAATGATTTATTGATGCTGTTATTCGTCTCTCAGTCTCATTTTTTCTACGTTCACGGCGCCCGCCATGTTTCCGCGGAATAAGAATAGAATTTATTGAGGAAAGTCGAGTTACGACAATATGATACTCATAAGCTTGACAAATCCACATTTCATAAATCAAAGTGAAATAATTTTTTAGGTGTACTGTGATTTTTCGAACTATGAAAAAAGTGTAGTGGTTCTTTTTCAAGAGCAAGTCGCCAGTAAAATACCAGAATCACCTCAAACTTGGTCTGATCCTCGTTTTCTGCTGCTCTGTGAAATCACATGGGACATCCAGACATCCTAAAACTCTTCAGTTGGCTTTTTCATCCATTTACATCACAGAATGAAATCGTCCCCTGAATACGTTAGCAGTCATTTACTGTATAGAAATAAACACTGCTGTTGTTTTTAAGCAACAGATGTACAAATGGGAAACTCGTCCTTATTGCTATTTTAAATAAACAACACTAGCACCATGCCAAGGGGAGATATCAAGTATACTGGAAGAAGATCAGACAATCAGTTGAGCTGCTGTTTTACCTTTTCCCGCTAATCTCAAACATGCCTTTCTTTATTCTTAATCTTTGCTATCATTAACTAGTTCAAGGCGTAGTTCACCCAAAACAAAAACCTGCTGCTAAAAACCTGCTGCTAACATCAAACAACATGTAGCAGGTGCCTTTTTTTTAGCAAAACGCAAAATAATATTTTAGCTGAAACTTTGAACCTTGGTGATTCATTAAATACCATCAATAGCTACCAACAAGCCTACAGGCAAAAAATAATAATAATAATTAATGCATGGTCTGTGCCAGAAGCTGAACATTATTTACAACATTATTACATTCAATCCAAAGCCTCAGGCAAATCTGTGCCTTTAAACTATCCCTTTAATTGCCTAATCTCTCTGCTATTTGTAATAGATTTAGGTTTATGAAAATTGCACATTATACAAACCACATACAGTTGGAATCTAATTCAGAAGTTTCTAAAATTATGAAAAAATGTTGTACAGCTCCAAATGGTCCCTAAACATTGCTTATTAACCCCATTAGCACCAGCTCTAAAGCTTTCACACAATACAGTACATCAACAAACATCATAAAACACTTATTTATATTACAAATATAAACAGAGAAATGTTAAATGGCAAAGGAAAGTGAATGAGTGTGTGTAAGAGAGTAAGTGAATGAATGAGTGAGTAAGAAATGTTAAATGTTAACTTAATTGATTTAAAAAGCAATTGCTTTCACAATTTAAATGGTGGTGGCAAAATGTATGGTAATCTGTGTGTATGTGTGTGTGTGTGTGTGTGTGTGCGTGTGTGCGTGTGTATGTGTGTGCATGCGTGTTAAAGTTAATTATAAAAAATCATGAATAAGATAAAGATACTATTATGATAATTTGACATTTTGATATTATGATATTCATTTTTTAGGCCACATCACTATAAAAAAGCTAACAGAAACTGATATTAATTGCCAGCCCCAAAATGTATGTTCATCATTGACACACTTGGATCTGTTTCTGTGAAGAACCTGTAACATGTATAAAGCCTTTCCATTGCGCACGAAGTTCCTTACAGAGGAAAAGCTACATTAAAATGCTCCTTACAATCAGAAAACAACATTTTGGAGGTGGGAAACCACAACGATTCTTCTCATTTTACAAAATGATTCTTTTCAAAATCTCTTTTGGTGAAAAACCCAATTTTAAGTATGTAAAGTATCCAGTATGTAACACTATGAGTTCTTATGAGTGATGTGAGAATATAAAGTAAGATTTCAGACAAACATGTGTAGTTTCTATATTGTTTACCCGGCATTTCCACTCTGTGCCATCAGTAACTAATCACCTGGCTAATCTGTGAGTGTTTTCAGCAGCAGTGCTATAGGCTGCGTAGGCTCTAGTTTACAGCTGGTGCTCGTGTGCAGTGGCAGAGGAGCAGCACATTCAGGCTCTGCAGCTGCTGCGGCTCCTCCACGAGCAGATGGAGCCTAGTGGGAACAAGTCGGAGATGGAGGGGGGCAAGGAGCAGCAAAGGGGAACTGGCTAGAAAAATCACTACAAGAAAGAGAAGGAAGGACTTTCAGAGAAGAGTTTGTTCGCAGTGTTGTAGAGATTAACACAAACAGGTAAATAGTCTGAAAACAGTAAGGTGACCCTGAGAAAAATGTGCTGTTCTGCACTTACCTTGTTGCTGTATCTGATCTTTCAGTTCAGAGCTAAACTAGACTGTTTTTGTGCCAAATTAATCCAAGGTTGTGGATCGAAATCATGCCAATTATAATACCAAATATTAATACAACACATAATTCATTCATTTTCCTTAAGCTTAGTCCCTTTATTCATTAGAGGTCGCCACAGCGGAATGAACCAAAAACTTATCCAGCATATGTTTTACACAGCAGATGCCCTTCCAGCTGCAACCTAGTACTGGGAAACACCCATACACACACATACACTACGGCCAATTTAGTTTATTCAATTCAGCTATACCCCATGTCTTTGGACTGTGGGGGAAACAGGAGCACCCGGAGAAAACCCATGCGAACACAGGGAGAACATGCAAACTCCACACAGAAATGCCAACTGACACGGCCGTGACTCGAACTAGTGACCTTCTTGCTGTGAGGCGACAGTGCTAACCACTGAGCCACTGTGTCGCCACTACAACACATAATAATAAATATAATAACATTTTCTGAAAAGAGTTAACACTGAATTTTAAGGCATACACGTGTACACAATACTATATTAATAACAATGCATGCATAATTACATGCAGCTAGCCCTACATATAATTAATTAATATTGCTCAGTAGTTAAATCAATAATTACACTGCTCTTTTGCATCTTTGAAAAGTTTTACGTACACTGTAAAAAATGTTGGGTTCTACACAAACGATTTGTCATGGGACAACATGAAGGAATTTACATGAAGTTAGCTTATTAGTTTTTACAAATTTAAGAGGATTGAACATAAAATAATTAAGTTGTCCCCAAAAAAACTCAAGAAGTTTGTTGTTTCAGCTTATTTTAAAATAATAAGGCGTTTAAACAAACAACAAATGTAATTTTTTGAGTGTATAAATCCTTCCCCGTTCACAGAAATCTGGAAAATTGACTAAAAGTGCTGTATTATGCATGCTAGGCCATTCTTTTTCTTCTTTTTTAATGCATGTACATGACATCACTAATTTCACACAAAAAAAAAATTATGTTTACATGGAGACTTTTTGAAAGTGTGTTTTTTTATGCTCTCAGAAGTAGGAAGTAGAACTGAACAATACTGGGAAAATATGTAATATGGTTACTATGTGTTGCAATAATAATATTTCTTGCAATACTTCTAAAACTTTTAAAAACTCTTTTAAAAATCATTTATTTATGCAACGATCATACTAAAATAAACAGATAATAGACATTTTTCTGAGCTAATTAAATCTTTATGAATGACTGAAAACCTCAGCAGAAATTCAGACTCTTATTGGCTGTTGTCATTTTACTCTCTTGTCTTCAGCCATTAGTTTATTTATTTTCAGCTCTAGGTTCACTTAACAGCACTCACTGGAGAAGTGGAGATACAGATAGTAATGGCTCCATCTGATTGGTCAGATTTTGGATAAACAACCTTTGAATGCAGCATAAAATTAATTTAATTTATCTCAAAATGATATATTTTTCGATATATTGTGCAGCCCTAATAGGAAGTTCTTTTATATGTATGTATGTATGTATGCATGCATGTATGTATGTATGTATGTATGTATGTATGTATGTATGCATGTAATAAAATTAACATAAATGTCAACAAGTAGAAATAAAACTGCCAATTTTTACATTTCATTTGTTTACCTTTGTTAACTACACTAGTTAACATGAGCTAAAAACATAGAAATAGAAATAACAATCATTTCATATTAGTTTAATTCATTTGACTTTAAGTGAGCATCTGATGTAGAAAAATGTACATCTGGCAAGCCTCAAAAAATAAAAGTAAAGTTTGGCAAATAAGCATGCACAATTTGCTGTAAAACTTCTCATAGACAATACTTCACACTCCAGCTACAACAACAGAGGTCTCAGCGCACAAATAAAGTAGACTGCTGGATATTATCCTTCAGCCTGCTGTCGCAATAATAACACTAAATATTGCTGAGTGCAATTCTCAACAGGCCAGAAATGCTGGTCTAGGTGTAAAACACACATTGCCATCTATTTTTTTTTGTTGTTGTTTTGTTTTCTTGTGACTTTGAGTAAAAAACAAACTGCATTGGCAAACCAAGCAAACAAACACCAAAGTTAGTGGGTGGCACTACAATGTAATGCGTACTACAAACTCTCTTTTTCTCTCTCTCTCTTTCCCCCCACATTCACAGCAAATTGAGGATGATGCAAGCGATGGTGGGTAATTAGGATTCTCTCCTCCTCTTTGTCTCGAGCGCTTGAGCGATTTAAGTCATCACCACGCAAGTGTCAGTGGGGCTGCGGTGGATCTTCGCCTCAAGCTCTTTCCTTTACAAGAGTCAGCCTCCATCTGTGCCTTTGTACTTTCTTCATCCTGATGAGGAGAGAGGCTCCGAGGTAATTGCCTTGAATCAGTGAAATTGCATTTCTATACTTGACAAGCCTTTCTGTGAAAGAGCAACATACCAGAGACTGGGAATTCCACAAGAAAAGAGAGAGAGAGATATCATTTAATTCTGCCGACAGTCAAACAATGGTGTGTCAGAAGTGATCAGAGGTTACATCCTTCTGAACCGTAAGACACGGAGCCGAGGGAGAGAGATATTAACACTCGCGCTGAGGTGATATTATAGCCTGCTTCCACACGTAAACACACACACACGCACGTACCAATCCACCTCCAGATTCATCTGAAAAGCCTCTTAGATGATTTTTCAGGTCACTGCGGGGAGACGAATCGCTCAAAGTGGACTTGTGGGGGGGGGGGGGGGGGGGGGAAGAAAATGACCCAGGATCAGATTCCTGTTGAATTGGGCATTTCCATTAATATGTGGGAGATCAGGGGTGCTTTGTGACATGGGGTGAGCTGGAAGGCATTGGTTTAACCACTGTATCATATGTGACCACCAATCTCATGAAGCACAGTAAATGTGATGTACTGTGTCTGTGGAAAAGGTTAGTCTATAAAAACAAGTAGGAATGTCAGATATTCTGGAATATTTAGAATATCAAGATGTTAAAATATTAACTATGGATGCTATCTTTACTAACACACTAAATACTGTGACACCCATCAAATTAAAAAAAGGCTAGAGAGAATAAAACTACACCATGGTATAACAGTCATACTCGCGCTCTCAAAACAGCAACCCGTGCCCTGGAACGTAAGGGGAAAAAAACTAAATTAGAGGTCTTTAGAATTGCGTACAAAGATATTATGTCCAGCTATAGGAGTGCTCGAAAATCTGCCAGGGCTGAGCATCTCCACACACTGATAGAAAATAATCATAACAATCCTAGATTTTTATTTAACACTATTGGTAAATTAACAAATAATCGGTCATCTTTGACAAAATATTCCACCTTTTCAGGATTTTTTTCAGTGATAAAATAGAAGGCTTCAGACAGAAAATAGAAGATGTTAAATTTTCTGCTCTACATTATACTTCAGATTCATTAAACATTCCAATGAATCAAAATAATCTACAGTGCTTCACAATGATAGAACAGGAAGAGCTAGATACACTTATAAATGGTTCTAAACCAGCTACATGTATGTTAGACCCAATTCCAACAAAATTACTAAAAGAGTTGCTACCTGTAGTAGGAGAACCTCTTCTTAATGTTATTAACTCCTCTTTATCTTTAGGTCATGTTCCAAATCCTTTCAAGCTAGCTGTTATTAAGCCTATTATTAAGAAACCACAACTGGACCCCAGCAACTTAGCTAATTATAGGCCTATTTCAAATCTTCCATTTATGTCTAAAGTACTAGATAAAGTAGTTGCTGCCCAATTATGCTCAGTCAGTGTTTCAGTCAGATTTCAGGCCTCATCACAGTACAGAAACCGCATTAGTGAAAATAACCAATGATTTACTCTTAGCTGCTAACCAAGGGTGCATCTCGTTATTAGTTTTACTTGATCTTAGTGCTGCATTTGACACCATCGACCACAATATCCTCATAGATCGCTTACATTCTACAGGTGTCCAGGGACATGCTCTACAATGGTCAATACAATTTAAGTCATACTTAACTGATGGTTACTAGTTTGTGAATATAAATTGACAGCTCTCACAAGTCAGGCCAGTAAAGTATCGGATGCCTCAAGGATAATTTTTAGGCCCTTTGCTGTTTACGATATACATGCTACCCCTGGGAGACATTGTTAGAAGACACAAGATCAGCTTTTACTGCTATGCAGATGATACCGAATTATATATTTCAACAAAACCTGATGAGACATCCGAACTGTCTAAGCTAACTGAGTGTATTAAAGATGTTAAAGACTGGATGACCAACAATTTTCTTCTCTTAAATTCAGACAAAAGAAAATTATTACTTATTGGGCCTAAATCCTGTACACAGCAGATCTCACAACCCGACCTGCAATTAGAGGGATACAAAGTTAGCATTAGCTCTACTGTAAAAGATCTGGGCGTTATATTAGACAGCAATTTAACTTTTGAAAATCATATCTCCCATGTCACAAAATATCGCTAAGTTACTAAATATGCTATCCATCTCAGATGCAGAAAAGCTAGTTCTTGCTTTTATGACTTCTAGGCTGGATTACTGTGATGCTCTGTTCGCTGGTTGCCCGGCATCCTCTATTAATAAACTTCAGCTAGTACAAAAAGCAGCTGCCAGAGTTCTTACCAGGTCTAGAAAATATGATCATATCACCCCAATTTTATCCTCCTTACACTGGCTGCCTGTTAAGTTCTGTATTGATTACAAAATATTGCTTCTTACCTATAAAGCTTTAAATAATATAGCTCCTGTTTATCTAACCAACCTTCTGTCTCGCTACAATCCAACTAGCTCTTTAAGGTCTCAAAACTCAGGGCTTCTGGTAGTACCTAGAATAGCAAAGTCGAGTAAAGGACGTCAACCCTTCTCATTTATGGCTCCTAAACTCTGGAATAGCCTTCCTGATAATGTCCGAGGCTCAGACAGTGCTCCACACAGGTGAGCTGGCTTGACAACCATCTGTAGAACACACTCCTGCTGTCTTAATGCACCAGACATTGTGTTAGAAGCTCTCATATGCTTTACATGTTTGTTTATATAACTATTATTTTTATCTTTAACAATCCATTTTTGCATCTGGTTTAAATACACTATGAACAGCAGCTACACTAATTATTTTCTTTATTTTCTATTTCCACTTGGGGATACTCATCCCGAGGCCCGTACAGACTATGCAGCGCCATTGATGCAATCCAAGACCTGTAAAGAGATGATCCCAAGGTATCCTGGACCAGGCCGTATCCCGAGCTGATGCTGTGGTGGTCATGGAGGAATGGAGTGCATGAGATTGATTCCTGAAAGTTCACAGTGAAAAACGATTCCACGCATTGATCCTGTGGACCAGCCTGACCTCCCGCCGGTGCCCTACCCACACCTGCAGCTTTTCCACGATGGACGTCCAGCTTCTCCAGCCTCCGGCGACTAGACTGCAGCTCCACACAGGAAGTTTGGCCAGAAGAATAATGATCGTGCCCAACAGAGCCTGGTTTCTCTCTAGGTTTTTTTTCCTCGCCACTGTTGCCACTGGCTTGCTCGGATCGAGACTTGTGGAGCTGCACTTCGGTGGATTTGCTCTTCAGTGTTTTCAACTTTCAGCAGTGAAATTTAAACCACACTGAACTGAACTGAACTGAACTGAACTGAACTTCAACTCTGAAATCTGGACTTTACTAGAACATGTAAAGCTGCTTTGACACAATCTTCATTGTAAAAAGCACTATATAAATAAATTTGAATTTAATTGAATTGACTTAACTATCATGTAAGCCGTAAACAGATTATTGTTTAATTTGATGCATAACATTTCATTAGTTTTATTCGTTGAATCATTTTAAAACAAATAAATAACATTCAAATAACTTTAAGTCTCATTTCAAAATGTAGTTACACATAAAATGGAGCAGATGAAACTTCTTCCTAAAATGTAAAAACAAAACTTAAATGTTTCCAAATTTGTTGTAACAAAAATTAAATAAGCATTTGAGATGATGAATAGGAAAAAAGTTCCAACTATCCTGAATAAACAAAAAATCTGGGTTCAGCATCCGCTGCGTAAAACAAATGCTGGAATAGTTGGTGGTTCAAGGAAAATGAATAAATGAATATTTAAAAAATAAGAAAAAATTAAGACAAATAATATAACAGAAAATACAAAAAACAACAACAAAAACTTTTTATTAATTAATTAATTGTTTTATGTGAACAATGTACAGCACATGCAACTCACTTTAAAATGCTTCTGCACTATTTACTTTGTCAACAAGGTGACAGCTCTGAACTAGGCTGCTGTTTCATAGGCAGAAAAGAAACAGAAAAAAAACAAAAACAACAAACTACTGAAGACAGCAAAAGCAGTACTTGTGTGAGGATATTAAAAGTTGTCTGCAACTCTAAATGAATGCAAAGTCATTTTATCGCTCATAATGTTTAAAGAGAAAAAAAAAACTTTTCTATAAAAATCTTTCTAGTGTGTCACACACAAGTGCTTGTGCACGCTATCAAATGGAGTAAGCTTGGAAAGGCTATGCATTCACATTTACTCATTCATGAATGTATATGCTTAAACAAAAGTAAAAGGGGCACTTTATAAGAAATACAGATTAAAGATAAACTGATTAACATCGTTTGATATTCAGGATTAGTCTTGATAAACAATATCAATAAGAAGCGGCAAAATCGAAAACACTAGTTATGTTTCCATCCAATAAATTGCTTGATAGAGAGGCAAAGATGCATTTCCTTGCACCTCAGAAGACATTATTTTAATGCATATTTTTTTTTTAAAGTATGCGCAAAACTGAGTAGAATAAACCTTTATCAGATAAGATAAAATGTGCATATACTACAATGGAAATGCATTTACTGAATAAATTTTAGCATGTGCATCAAAAACAAATAAATAAATTTTAAAAAAAAATCACATGATTTTGTTTTAACAGATCATGTGATCACAAAAATGGGAACAATGGGACAGAATTATTGGACAAACCAGTGGACCGACCACATAGTAAAACATCTGATATGCTGTTTTGGTCATTCTAAATTGCTTTAGCCAAAGTCAGTCATCACAGTGGTTTGGTATTATTACCTCCCAGAACAACAGTATCTGACTGTTTCAGTTTCAACAGTATCTGGCTGCAAACTTCCACATGCAAGCTGAGACACGCATTGTCAGACATACTGTTTGCACTCAATAAGGTTACTGATATCACTATGAGGGGTAGCATTAGGGGCGGGGTTAGGTGTATGCATTAAAAGCATTGCATGCAGTCTTAGTTTGCACCTGGTCTGGTGCACATCTGCACCTGGTCTGCCGCCAGACACCTCTCAACTGTTTTAAGAGGCAGCGCAAACCAATGAGTTGCAAGTAATTTATTATATAAGAAAAAAGGCCAGCAAATTCCTTTTTTAAATTTTGGCATACGTTTATAAGGAAGTGACAATTTTGTTCTATTTCACTCATTAAATTGAAACATTGCTTTATTCGCAAATGTTTTATGTGATATTGCAGTTTTGCGCTTTAGTCTAATTCGCATCTTTAGATGTAAACATAGCTACTAAGGTTGTCAGACTGGCCTAAAAGCACAACATCCTGCAAATGATTATTTGTAAGTTCTCTGTTGCCCCACCTAATAGAAAGACTGAATACCGTCTGTTCAGTCAAGCTGTCAACCCTCAGCACATATCAAAAGACTCGAGGCAAAGAAAAATGCTAACAAAAAAAAGACAAAAATAATAACACAGCAAAAATAACAATTAAACCTATATTTCACTAATAAGTCCAATCATACTTCATATTTGCGAAAACAACCAAAAAAAAAAACTTTCCCTAAACATCCTAGCTGTCAGATTTCCAGTTTTCGAGAATAGCAGCATAGCCTACCTGGCAGCGTCTCTGACAAGCAGATGGGTTCAGAATTATATTTCATTAAAACACAAACAGACCAGAGGGTGCCCTCACCACACTTCTCCCATGGCACGTGTGTCTTGGCTACAAGACAGGAGCAGGAGTTTCACCAATACACGAAGATTTCTATATCAGGGTTTGTATTCCCCACCGCAATTACAGCCCAGTCTGCGGGTAACAGTCGGTGACCCCGTGTCTGACCCCGCCGTTTGGCTGCTCTCCATCAGGGTCCAAATGGCCAACAGCTCAAGCGTTCGCTGACCAGCATGTACTTCCACTAGCAGCTGAAAAAAGTCACCTATCACTTGCAGGACTGCGGTCTGGTGACAGAGGGACTACATTAATCTTATTTGTCATAAGCAGTCTCTCGGGAGAGGAACGAGCCAGCCTGGGACTCGGTGAAGCCTCTTTATCTCACACAATCGTGAAAACAGACCCAAACACGCACACACGCACACACACAGAGAGAGAGAAAGAGCTCTATCTCTGGCTGGCAGTCTGGAGCTCTAATTAGATGTGATAGTTAAAGAGACTGAAAACGGGGACAAAAGCCACATTATGCAAATGGTGTTTGATTTTTGCCCATTCTCTCCTCCGTCTTTCTTTTTCCGGGCTTTTTTTTTCACACTGTGTACCTGACTTGTGAAAGGAGGGAGAAGAAAGTGAAAGGGAGAGTTTTGTGCGGTGTGCGCTGGCCTCGGTTTGTGCCCTTCCATGTGTGAAGACTCAGCTGAGTAGGTCCGATAATTGGACACTTTGGCTGGAGATAGTTTCATAATGGAGAGGCTTGTCATTGTACTGTAGGAGAGTGTGTTTGCAAGTGTGTGTGTGTGTGGGTACGAGAGGATTTTTAGGCGTAAGACACGGGAGATTTTAACTCGATGGGTTAAGCAAAATCATGCTGCAAAAAATCATGGGGGACTGTGGGTTCAGATAAAAATGCAGCGTAACCAGAGAGAAATGTAACACTATAAAACATGGCAGATATGCTGTACTTGCTATTTTGACCCATTTTCTTTCATCCTTTATATATACTGTATCTTTTAACATTAGTTAAGAATATTAGTTCTTAGTTAAATTCCAGCATTACTAAATGCAGCTTCTGATTGAAATTGTTAACACAAAACTAGCCTTGAAAAGCTGCATGTTTAATAATGTTAATAAAGACTTCAAAACACTGTAACAAATGTATTGATCATTAGTACTTAATGCATTAAATACTGTTAAATAATGGATCTTATTGTAATAGTTAATAATTCATTAACTCATAAATAAATACATTAAATATTAAATAAAAATTCTAAGCATTTTTCTTATTTACATATTACATATTTTATAATTATACAACTATTACATAATGATATTAATTTGTACTTTTAATAAAATATACTAACAACTTTTATTTTATACTAATTATACGTATTTATTAAATGGTTAATTGTACATATTAATAATCACTAAGGGTCGATAATGCAAATCTCTGCACAAATAAAATGTTATTGAAATGATTGAATCTATCTATCTATCTATCTATCTATCTATCTATCTATCTATCTATCTATCTATCTATCTATCTCTCTATCTCTCTATCTATCTATCTATCTATCTATCTATCTCTCTATCTATCTATCTATCTATCTATAGTATAGTGCTCAGCATGAGTACATCCCCGTTTGAAAATGAATATTTTTATCCATTTCTAGAAGATATATTTTTTCTGGATTTAAACAAAATAATTTTATTAAACAGTTATATTTGTTAAAATAAGAGTTTGGTCACCTTACATTTTTAGGAATAGAAAAATAATACATTTAAATTTAAAAGTTATTGCAAAAAAATAAATAAATAAATACAAACTAGAAACATTTCAACAAAATGTTACATTATTGTTTCTCTTCACTTTTCCTGTTTATTAAAAATCTATTTAATATTTTACCCCAAAATATAAATTTTGATGTATTAATTTTTGGACAGTATCTTAAGTTTTTTTTTAAGCTAGATTACTTCCAGATTTGGCTTTGGTACTAATTAATACTGACTAGTACCAACAAAAATAACCATTATCAACCTTTTCCTATAACAATAAAAAGTACAAATATAATACAATAAATGATTATTTAATCTCTAACAGTAGTACCAAGAAATTATATGAAACTGATATTTGTCCTAGAAACTTCATGACATCACTGTGTTAATCATACTCCTGAAAACGTCTTTCACTGACTCTCCAAAAACAGCTTTGGGTTCGTCCCCATCGCCCTTTGCGTTTGACCTGTTAAAGCTCAGCAGCGCAGAAAGCTGATTATTCTCGCAGCGCACCATTGTTTCTTCGTATGAATGAATCAGACCAGCCACTGTGAATGGCGGTGCACAATGTAACAACATGCAGCAGACAATGACCATATAATTAACAGATCATGATGAAAAGAAAAGACCGAGAGCGAAAGTAAAGGGGAGGGGAAAGGAGGCATTAGAAAATAGACATGACTTGGCAGAGAACTCTAACCCCGCAGACAAAAAGGACAAGGTCAAATGAATTAATCTGATTAGCATGTTTATTCTGAACCCGCTCCCTCGAGTACAAGACCCTACCAAAACCAAGCGCTTGCTGATGGAAGATAATCAGCCTCAGAGTTGAAGGGAAGTAAGCTATTTACCAGCGTACGGAAAGAAAGATCTGCCTAATATCCAAGACGTGTGTGCCAATGATCCTAGAGATGAGTCTATGTGTGTGTGTGTGTGTGTGTGTGTGTGTGTGTTTGTAATTGTGAAGTTTATCGTCTCTGTTGGAGTCTGAGAGCAAGGCCTTCTTTGCTCTTAAGCATGAAGTCTGGAAGAGATAATTAGCTCATCTGACTCCATTCACTTCACTGGCAGACGTGCTGACATAGATGCACTCATTACACTGAAGACGCTGGAATAATATCGCTTATAGCGGCCGCTGCTTGAATTAGGAAGCAAGTAAACGCTCTAAAAATCACTTTAAGGCAAGACACTGCAGGTGAATTGAGTAAAAAAATAAAAGTTAATTGTTAACTAATACTTACACAGTTGATTGATTCTATTAAGTATTGCAAACCTTTTTTTTACAACATTTTTTGAGTGCCATGTTTAAATATGCAAATGAGATATGCAAATGAGAATATACAAATATCCAAATTCTTGTTTGTTTTTTATAATATATTAGAGTGAAAGCTTTTTTACAGAGGGGATTTTGGAAATGCTTTTTTAATCACTCCATATTTAAACAAATACAGTGAACAGACAGAATTATGTTTATGTATGTGTGTGTGTGTGTGTGTGTGTGTGTGTGTGTGTGTGTGT
>CAIGQW010053747.1:12677123-12692835 GCA_903798125.1 Danio choprae
ACTTTATTTCAGATAATAAAAGCATCTTATTTATTTTTAGTTGTAATGAAGAAAAACAACAAAAATCTGTCTATGAAAACAATTATCAGGCTTATATAAAATAATAAATATATATATTAAAAACCTAATGACATTAATTTATAAAGTGATGAAATTAAATAATTATAAATTTATATATAAATTACATTATTTAATTTTGATCACTTTATACATTAATGTCATTAGGTTTTTAATTAAAAGATTAATTGTGGGTGTGTAATATATATATATATATATATATATATATATATATATATACGCACATACGCCTTCAAACATCAATTTACAAAATTATCAACTTAAATAATTTAATTTATATATAATTTTTTTTTTCTAGGCTAAAATATCAAATTTGAAAAATTTTATAGCAGACACTATTAGTATCAAAACTGATGTTATTTTGAGATTCAAAACAAAGAAATAACTGAGCCTGTTCATTTAAAAAGACATACAAGACGTGTGTACAGTGTGTCTATATGACGCACTAGAAAAGCAGCAACACATAAGCAGCAATCCTACAACGCAACCGCATAATAAACAACCACACCAGCAAACAAAGCAGGCGTCCATTGTCCAACAACTGTCTTATCAGTCCACTCAATAGTGATTTTGCAGAGCGCTGATAGCACACAATGAGAAAGGAAAGCATCAAGAATTCAGTGCTCATTATCACCGATGTGTGTGTGTGTATGGAGCCTAATGTATTCTGGCAGCCATGTGCTAGGCAGTGTGTGTGTATCCTAATGTATTCTTCCAGCCGGGCCACTTAGCATGCGCTACAGGTCTCCTTTGTCCCCCGAGACAGTGATGAACGAGTACTTCTCTCACATAAAGACCTGGGAGTTTCACCCAGCAAACACTCGCACGCACACACTCTACAAGTGAAGTGACACACTCCGATGAGCTATAATTAAAATGGGCCTGAAATAAACATATTCGGCTGACAAACGGGGCTCGAGATGCTCCTGTGTGAAGAAGCATAAGACATATGGCCTGTGTTGCATGCGGCCTCGCACATATACATATGTATGATCGCATGTGTGCTGCGCTGTATGTATGGATAGAAGCTGAATAATGTACTGTACAGCAGCACAGATCACTAATCTTTCAATAATAGAACATACAGGAACATACAAAATGCTTGTAAGGGTGCTGTAGGTACTGAGCAGATGAATAAATGAACAGTGGAGAATATACTGCAAACTGCATGCATAGGATACTGCGCATTCATTGATGGGTCGTAAATATTATTGTGGTGTAATCTATCATTTATTTATTATTATATTTGTATAATACATATATCTGGAGATGCACATTTGTAAAGATAATTGTCATGTTTAATAAAGCATAATCATTTAAAAAATAATTAAGAACTTAATGTAAAAAAGAAACATAATAACTTTAAAAACACTGACTGAATGTCGCATTACTCATAGACTATGTTTATAAATATTTTGAATTAGCTTGTATTTTTATTTATTGAGTTTTCATTTTTAATTTAGCTGGTCTTTTGCATAGCATTTTAAGTTGTGTTTTGCAATTGTATGCGCATCTGTCATTTTAAATTAAAGAGATTTTAATTTAAATACTTTTTATTGTATTTTTTTATTTTACATATACAAAATTTTCATTTTAATATCAATTATAAATACATGTCTGTTTAATGTAAGTGGAATATAAAATCTTAAAGCTGAGGAGGAAAAATGAAGCTTAGAGCATAGAAAAAAGGCAAGCTTGTATGACTAAAGCAAAAGGCAGCTGAAAAAATAATAACAGTTTAAGTGTGGTATATCAAGGCTTAATCAAATTCAACTTCAGTTGCTTGCTTCTCTTGTGATGAGAAGTGTGGAAATGTGTGTTTTTATAATTAGTCTCTGTTGTGGACATTATTGCAGAGCTCTGGGACGTTTTAGCGCCTGAGGCGCAGCATCACACACTTAGGTCTGTTAATAAGCTGTCCACAAGCACAACATCTGGACCCGTTCTGCTATTTTTAACTGTCTATCTCTCTTTTCTCAACATGAAAACTTTGATATCTTACTTTCTTCCAAGAAAATACGGCATGCAGGGTATTATATTCTAATAAATTCAACTTCATCAACTGCTTCAGCTCAAAAATTTCATTTTACCCACAGTAGAGTTGTAGTACAGAACAAGATCTGCTGCTTCATGTAGAGGGTTGTGTCTTAATCCTCTCTTTACACAGGCAAGTGAACCATTTCTAGGGTTGTCCAATTATCAAAATATTCCAGCCAACTCAAACATTTGCTCCTGAGAATGAACTCACATCATTCACTTACCAGAATTGGTGTAAAATCATCTGCACTTTCTGGAGGACAAGCCCCAACCTCTGAAACATTCATGTGACATACTGAACATTAACAAGTGTTTTATTTTAAATTATATATAGACATAAAGTCTCAGAATGTGCACTTTGGAGACAGGATGCTGTCAGGATAATAGTCAGCTCACCTTTCTGCAGCTTCAGTGCTTCGTCAGGCTTGACAGGTCAGTTCATAGTGTAAAGACACTCAGTCAGCCATGATCTGGACAGCAAACAATGTCATTAGACACAGGTTAAACAATGAGGGTGACAAAGGGGGCAAATTACATTAAAAAGTGTCTATAGCAGTGTTTAGCAACCCTGTTCCTGAAGACACACCAACAGTACACATTTTCAACCTCTTGCTTATCAAACACACCTGAATCAACTCATCAGAACATTAGAAGAGACTCCAAAACATGAAATGAATGGGTCAGATAAGGGAGATATCGAAAATATGTATTGTAGGTGTGCCTCCAGGAACAGGGTTGGGAAACACTGGTCTATAGTATATGATTTCAAAAAACACAAAGCAAGCAATTTGAAAAGAAAAAATGTTTATAGCAACACAATCATTACAAATGCATCATTACCAGAAAATCATAAATCATAAAGGTTTAAATCATAAATCATAAAGGTTTAAAGGGTGCATGTTTTGTGGTCACTGTCCTTATTTTTTTGTGGACACTGTTCCTTGTTTTGTTGATGGACAGGTTTGAGATTGCGCTACATCACACACATCTTGACTTCAAGATGCCGTAAAGATAAAATTTGTTTTCTTATGATTTTTGTGTCCAAGTTTGCATTACAATTAAGATTTAAATCACTGCTTTGAAACGCAAACTTACAATTAGGATGCCAGATCTGCACAACATACCCCACCTAACTGAAAACTGGGGAAGGGGACAGGGTTCACATTGGTCGAATACATGCTTTGAAGGGTTATAGCAACTGTAGCCAGCAGACTGAGCCTGAGGGTTGATGTTTTATATTGCAAAAAATAATAATAAATAAATAAATATAAAATCAGATAACAGAACTTTATTCAGCTTACAAGACTATATGGCAAAATTCAAAGGCATGCCAAAATAAGCAGATACAGACAACAGGGTAAAAAAAACCTAGATAAACATTGAAGGAGCTTTTACAGGACAGAAGAATGAAATGTTTAAGTTTTAATAGTGAAACTTTTGACCGGTAAGCTCAATTTTTGTAATGTTAGCTCTTTACTGTCAAGCACCATAAACAATAGTAAAGTACTGCAGCAATAGGAATAATAATAACAATTTGTGTATATCTTTATGCAAAAAGACACAATGATTATACTGAAATGGTAAATTTTATGAAGGTTGTCATGAATTTATTTTTTCTTTAGCAATTCTGCTAGATAACATCTCTGCCACAGACACTACATTCATGACCATACTTCAAAATTTATTTAGATAGAAACACTGAATCTAATAGGGTGCCTTGGAATCCTTTCTGAACTCTGCGTCCTTACAAACTCAGATTTTCTAGCCATCAACTTACGCAAAAGTAAAGCAACATGGCACCTGCCTAAGGTTTCAGACACAGCCTATATATGTTTTGAGCTTGAGTTGACAGAAATGCGTAACGTATTTCCAAGTACCGCAGTCATTCCCTCCTCGTTTCTCCTCAGGGCATCCCACACTTTTTTCTCCAAGAGCAGTCTGGACAATTATTCCAATTAACTACAGAGCAAAGTTATTAAGCATATGCACAGATCACTGAGGGAGAATTTCACCAGGTGTTTCTCTCTCTTTAGCCTCCTCTGGGCCTGCTCCACCATTTAGAGCGGGGAAAGAGAAACAGAGTGTGGAATTTCTCCGTCCTGCTCGTGTCAGACTCTATCGTTTGTCTCTCAGGGACAGCAGATGCTCACTCGGTAATTATTTTCGGTGTGGAAGCTGGCGGCTGACAGAGTAGATGTGCATCACTCTAAATTGGCTGGGAGTGACCCCTGGCCATCCAGGAGCACGCGGGGCCAGCTGAGATGGAGGGGAGGGGAGGCGAAGGAAGACAGAGGTCCTGGCGTACTAACAAGCAGCCAACTCAGGACACCGAGGGCCGCAAGCATCGGTCCGACCTACAGAAACTTTTTTTCTTTCTCTGTGTCTGCTTCCTCTTTTTTCGTACCATTACATTACTCGATTGTTCTGCCTTTCTCTGACTAACAAGCAGCTGAATGTGTATGTGGGATCATTGGCCAGCTCAGGATCAATCACTTGTGCCTCCCAACAACATAACAAGGATGAATTAGACCCCTTGCTTCAACCTAAACAGAAAAGAACTCACCTGTTGATAATGGGGGGAGATTCTGAGAATGAATTGTACTCAGCAAAGGAGGCATTTATTTGCACACTTTGTTTTAGATAGGGGAACTATGCCTCTATGCAACAGACTGAATTTGCCTAAAAAAAACACTCTGTCTGAGCTCCAGCGTTCTTCTGTGGAGAAAGGAGAACCTTACAGAAGGACAACCATCTGTGCAGCAATTTACCAATCAGGCCTGTATGGTAGAGTGGCCAGACAGAAGCCACTCCTTAGTAAAGGGCACATAGCAGCCCACCTGGAATTTGCCAAAAGGCATCTGAAGGACTCTCAGACCATAAGAAACAAAATTCTCTGGTCTCTTTGGAGTGAATGCCAGGCGTTATGTTTGGAGAAAACCAGGCACCGCTCATCGCCAGGCTAATACCATCCCTACAGTGAAGCATGGGGGTGGCAGCATCATGCTGTGGGGATGTTTTTCAGCAGCAGGAACTGGAAGACTAGATAGAGGGAAAGATGAATGCAGAGACATCTTGAATGAGAAACTGCTTCAGAGGGCTCTTGACCTGGCTTGACTGGGGCGACGGTTCATCTTCCAGCAGGACAATGACCCAAAGCACACCGCCAAAATATCAATGGAGTGGCTTCACAACAACTCTGTAAATGTCCTTGAGTGGCCCAGCCAGAGCCAAGACCTAAATTCTATTGAGCATCTCTGGAGAGATCTGAAAATGGCTGTACACCGTCGCTTCCCATTCAACCTGATAGAGCTTGAGAGGTACTGCAAAGAGGAATGGGCAAAAATTCCCAAAGACAGGTGTGCCAAGCTTGTGGCATCATATTCAAAAAGACTGTAATTGCTGCCAAAGGTGCATCAACAAAGTATTGAGCAAAGGCTGTGAATACAAATGATTTTTCAAGTTTTTTATTTTTTATAAATTTGTAACAATTTCGGATTTTGGAATAAGGCTGTAACATAAAAAAATGTGGAAAAAGTGAATGCACTGTAAATATGCCATCATTGTGTACCACTCTATTAAGCTGTCCACTAAGACTACTGATTTGCCTAAAGTTTTTCTGACTTTGTTTCTGCCCCTAAAGCTCTACTCTAAAGCCTATCTCTCTCTTTTTTTCTAAAAAATGCCTCCTTGTGGACCTAAACAGAGGTTAACTTTTCTGTGCGATCCTGGGTCAGAGTTAAAAGGAGTCACAACATGCTGACATCACAGCAGCATGCAATTATCACCTCTTAGTCAGAGATGTCTCCAAACTGGCTGTCCTCTCCTTACACACATATTTCTGAGCAATTATGAGTAATTTCAACATGTTTGAAGTTTGCCCTCAGAAGATCTTGACATCATTAGCATTAATATTAGACAACGGCGCAGAGCTGTGATGAGTTTAACCATCTGAGAGTTGAATTCATTAATTGACAGTTATTAACACGCAAAGGTAGCTTGTCCTCTACCAGAACGACACTTTAAATTGATTCTGAGTGGCTCAACCAGACGTTTAATTTGGAGAGGCAGAGTAATTCTCTGAATGTCCTCTTGACAAAATAATTCTCCTCTCTCCCTGAAGGACGTTTGTCCTCTTCAACTACTGAAAACAATTTAAGAGTCCTTCTGATAAAATGGATGAAATGTTGTTTAATTAGTTTAAAGGAGTGGGTGGTTTCTGGTTAATTAAGACTCTATTAACAGTGGTGATTCCTCATTAAAAACTGAGCACAATTAACCAAATAATGCCCAGTGCAGATGGTTTTGATTTATCACGTACCGTACATGCCTTTTTATCACTCTTAAAAATAGCACCTGAGGGTCCATGAAGAACCTTTAGCAAAAAGCTAATATAGGTGTATATATATATATATATATATATATATATATATATATATATATATATATATAGTGGGAAAAGCTTATTCAAGTTTTTAAAATGTTGTCTTCTTTACACTAAGAAATCTTTACAATTTTTTTGGGAGAATCCAAAACTGTTCTCATTTGCATGAAAGTCCCTTTCAATGAAAGTCTGTTCACTTGGTGGCCATCTTTAAAGCACCACCGGCAAGTTCACCCAAAGACTAAGTCCAATCTAAATCTTAAAAACTGCTTGCTTAACTCAACAACAAAATCTGAAGTGACCTGTCCCATTACTTGTGTCGCTTGAGTTTTAATTATGTGTACAACATGTTAAAGGTGCTGTATGTAAGCTTTTGACTCAGTTTCTAATTTATCAATTTGAGGTGTTGGTTAGAACAAAACTCCATTTAATGTGGAAAATATTCCTTCTATCGTGTGCCGTTGCTTTTATATAGAATACGAATTAAATGAGCCTTTAGGCTCGATCGTCAGACTCGCTCCTGTTGGTCCTCAAACTGGCAACCTGCATTTGCATTTGTTTTGATCCAGGAATACAATACCTAGTTCAACCACTGGGTGTCAAACTTACATAATACTGTACACCTTTAATTCTAGTTTGCTCTAGCTACTGCACATGCACAAGAATTTCCTGACATCAGTCTTGTTAATTTCTTGTTGTTTCAATGAGAGGACACAGTAAAAGCTAGAAGAATACAGACAACATTATATGAGATGGGATGTGATACAAAGTTTTTTGTTAAAAGTAGTGCTAGCACGCAGTACTTGCCAAACTTCAGGGATTGCTGTAACAAACAAGCAAACCTATACAAACCCCTTCCCAAAGATAAAGATTGATGCTTTAAAGATTGATGATTAGCTAATCAGACCGGAAGGCAAGACTTTCTTTGCTGTGGCAGACATACTCAGCATTGCAATTTACCCCATTCACTGTAATGCAAGTGAACTATTTATGTATAGTACTTGATATCACCCATCTGGAAGCTTTATTATAAAGCCTGCAGTTAATAGTTTCTTGCTGGATAGAGATGGACATCTATCTATAAACCAAACATCCAATCAGTCAATAAATCAACCAACCAATCAATAAAAAGTCAATCAACCAAAAAAGTGGACATGAAATTTCAATTTTCCAAATATTATTTACATTAAAAAATGTTTTTGCAACCAGGCGGTAACCAGTAGTTACCACTGTCACCTCACAGCAAAAAGGTCGCTGGTTCGAGTCCCGGCTGGGCCAGCTGGCATTTCTGTGTGGAGTTTGCATGTTCTCCCCGTGTTCCTCTGGGTGCTCCGGTTTCCCCCACAGTCCAAAAGACAAGCGGTATAAGTGAATTGGATAAGCTAAATTGGCCATAGTGTATGAGTGTGTGTGAATGTGAGCGTGTATGGGTGTTTCTCAGTAATGGGTTGTGGCTAGAAGGGCATCTGCTGCATAAAACATATGCCAGAACAGTTGGCGGTTCATTCCGCTGTGGAGACCCTTGATAATCAGGGTTTAAGCCAAAGGAAAATTAATGAATAAATGAATGTTTTCCAACCTCAAATGGGTGACCTTTTAAAGGGCACTTATTTAATAATTTTACCATAACATTATTTTAGGAAAACAATAAACAATTTCAGCCATGAAAGTAGTAAAACATCGGACTTGAGTGATCAGCTTTAAATCATTTTAACCCAACACGAATCTAACAATTTAGCTCAGCATCAGATTCTGAACTTGTTTGTGCATATTGAGCACCATAATTGCTGGATCCCCTGCTGAAAATGCCTGACTCTGGGCCTAGGGGAGTGCATTCAATGTGCCTATAAAATCAAAATATACATTCTTATATTTCTTTATGAAATATTGCAGTTGCCTCACAGTGGCGCAGTGGGTAGCACGTTCGCCTCACAGCAAGAAGTCGCTGGTTCGAGCCTCGGCTGGGTCAGTTGGCGTTTCTGTGTGGAGTTTGCATGTTCTCCCTGTGTTGGCGTGGGTTTCCTCCGGGTGCTCCGGTTTCCCCCACAAGTCCAAAGACATGCGGAATAGGTGAATTGGGTAGACTAAATTGTCCGTAGTGTATGAGTGTGAATGGGTGTGTATGGATGTTTCCCAGAGATGGGTTGCAGCTGGAAGGGCATCCGCTGCGTAAAACATATGCTGGATAACGTTGGTGGTTCATTCCGCTGTGGCGACCCCAGATTAATAAAGGGACTAAGCCGAAATGAAAATGAATGAATGAATATTGCAGTTCATATTATAAATGATTTTTCGATGAACATGCATGTTGTTGTTGTTTTTATTTTATAGCACCGACAAACGTATTCTCCCTACTGCCAGCTACTGCTGTTCTTACTGAGGCAAGGGCAGATCCAAACATTTGCCCATGGACAAAATCAAACACCACCCCTACATGTTTTCTTGTTTAAGAAGTCGGAAAGCCACTAAGTCGGGAAGAAAAGACTATCACATCTCACCTTCAAGCAAAAAGCCAAGATTAAGTCATCAGAAAATAAGGTAAAAGCACTAACTTTACTTAATATATAAACGTTATATTAGCCTCATCCTATTAATGCTGCTCTATGTTTGTTTCCAAAGCAATATTCCCCCAAAAAGCAGCGGCTAATGCAGAATTACATTTAGAAAAAGTTTTAACATCCACAAAGCTACAATCTATTTTGGCCCTGGCCTGCTCCGGCATCATCCGCACTGAAATATAATACCCTCAGAACTCTGGAAGGATTTTCTCCCATTGCATCACAGGGTATGAATTGATGGGCACTATCACATGTGAGCCAAGCAATCGAGTCTAAGATTAGATCCATATGTTCTCAGAGAGCCAGGTCAACTGCAGATACGCATTCGCTGTCTCTCTCTCTCTCCTGCTCTGACACCGGGGAATGAATGAGTGTAATTTCAGAGAAAGGGTGAGGGAGAGCCAGAAGGATGGATAGAGAGAGGGAATGAGAGGGAGATAGAAACTTTCCTTTGAAAGTGTGCGAAAATCATTATGGTGCAGAAATCGCAGCGTTTGTGGAGAATAAACAATTCGAGTTCTGTAAAGTAGCCCTGACAGAAAATAACATTCAGAAAATTATTCGGAAAACAGGGTCGATAAAAGTAAATAAACAGCATGTGCTCTTAGTTTTTTGCTCTGTAGGTACAAAGACATTTCAGGAGATTACTATTGTAAAGCTGGAATGGGGTACGTTAAATAAAAAACTCAGAGCTATTTATAAGTTATTACTGTAAATATTACATTGAGCAGTGTTAAGCCAGTTCTTCAGGTACAGTAAACGGAAGGAATACAGTAGGCTACTCTGTGTGTGATTGTATCAGCTGAACTTCAGCTCTTGGCTCCAAATGCAGTGATGAAGCCTCTAAATTCTAAATGAAGCCTTGAGGAATTATCTGATGTTTCAGCCTGTTTTTAATGAAGAAGGGCCTGTCGTAATAATTGCTATGATGAAAGGAGCTGTATTAATATGAGAAGTGAGTTATTCACAACCTGAATATTTGTCGCTGTGGCCTGGGAGACACGTAGGATGACTGAGGATGCTTTAAAAGTTCATTTGTTTTTAAGACTGAGGGATGCACACAATGAAAACGTTATCAAACTGCAAACAAATGAAGGCTAATCTGGCTGCTATAGCCAGCAGAATAGGTGGAGAGAGTCAATAGACGTGAGCCGAAAGGCAAGATGAGTTTGATTAGTGAGAAGGACGGCGGTGCATCCAACAGAGAAAATTACCCTCAGGTACACACCACGTGTCCACAGTCACAATCTCATGTAGTCCTTCCTCTAATCTTTCAAACACCTTCATTAAGGATTAAAAGGCCTTTCTATTTGCCTGCAAATGTAATGTGATTTTGAAAATCAGAATCTAATCAAGGTAGCTTTGACCTTTTGGTCCAGTAGAATTATTGTTGGATGAGCAATCTCATTCAGTTAGGCTGGTCATTTATGTTGTTAGTCAGCTTTTAATGGTGGGAGAGGTGTCAGGGGGCTTCTTTTGCACACATCGTGGCGCCCTCTTGTGGCGGGAAGTGAAATATACACAGTAGTGTGTGTTTCAGGTTTCAGTACTGAGGGGGATAAAACACAAAACCATGCACTATGATAGACGTTAAAATAGTACGCGTGTGTTTGGAATATCTCTACGTGGATGTGTTTTGTGGTCAGCCTCGAAATTTGTATTTCTTCAAGAGCAAATGCTTACCTTCACAAGAACAAAACTGGTCTCGTCATATTTTGTCAGAGAAAGTGTTAACGTGTAGACGACGTCTACTTTTTAATAGTCAACTATAGCCAGTTCTTATAAGATGTTTTTTTTGGCGTTGCATTCATTTTCAATATTCAAACATTAATGAGAAGAAGATAAGCGCTTAATTGAAGACATCTTGAGGTAATTGATTGAGCATTAAAACAACGTACCGGAACCGGAAGCACAGACTGTTCACTCAAGGCAAACATTTGATGAGCATATGCGGTAACTTAGGCACGTATAAAATTACTTTATTAATAAGACACAATTATCAGACCCATGAACGGAACATTTTTTATTAGGCTGTAATACAAGTGTTGTATTTTTTAAAATTATTTACATATTTCTTTTATAAACTTTAGCTAATTTTTTGGTTAAACTATGATAGTGTTGCGAAATAATGGTTAACTTGGTTTAACATTAAACCTTTTATTAAACAGTAACAGATTAACTATGGTTTTACTGTACTACTAGCCACAGTTCAACCATGGTATTTGTAGTAAAACTGTCCTTATACAAATGATAATCCACCAAAAAACATTTTCCCATGCGCTTACTATGATACAAACATGGTCAAGATTCAAAAGGATAGATAGATAGATAGATAGATAGATAGATAGATAGATAGATAGATAGAATGAAAGCAACATGACAGTTCTAGATTGTTATATATAATAACTTTAATGATTCAGAAGTACATATTTCCATCTCCACCATCCAGAGATCAGCTCTATTACATGATACAAAACAATTTTGTCAAACAAAAGACATTTAAAAACAAGTCGCTGATTGAAACTATGACCGCACATCAGACAGCATGATCGTCCAGCAGACCTGCGAAACCTCCAGTGGCAGTTTGATTGCAGACACAAACATTCAGGGGTTTTATCCAGGAATTAATTCCACAATCATTACTACAATAAGTTCCTGACCGAATGGAATAACTGCCACTAATTGCTAAATTCTAAAGTATTCAGATTAATGGTCTGTGTCCTTAGTACAATAATGTCATTTAATTGACTTGTGCTAATACATATTCAACAACCTGAGCAACAAAACAGTTGAAATATTTGTCTCAGTCCACATCCAGAGCTTCAGCACCTCTTCTCGGTATCAAATCAGATCGACCATTTTGGAGAAAATTATTTATAGATAGACTGTATAGTTCAAATGCTTGAGGTAAATCTCCTTCTGTTTTACAGTAAAATAAACATATAGTGTGAACTTGCATACGGTGATTTCATGCTCAATAAGCATTTGTATTATTATCTGCATTAAAACAGTGGTGCTGCTAAATGTGATAACAGAAACCACAATACAGGTTTTGTTTTCAGAATCTTTGTTGAATAGAAAGGTCAAACCACTTATAAGAAATATAAATTGCATGAAAACAAAATGCCTTTACATTCAATTTTAATTTAATGCATCATTTCTAAATACTTAATGACCCCAAAACATTTGAACTGTAGTGTATTATACTGTATATACTAAAATATTGTAACATTTGACTACTTTAATCATTTAAGACTAATCTTTGCAATTAAAAATGGGGTCTTTATGAAATTTAGAATCCCACTGACATTCTTAAAAATGAAAGTTATTTATCGCCATTGATCCATTGATCGTTCCATGAAGAACCTTTAGCATCCTCGGAAACTTCCATTTTCACAAAAGGTTCTTTATTAAAAAAAATGTATCAATAAAAATCTTTAGATTGTTCTTCACACTAAGAAAAAATGGTTCTTTCGAGCACTGTTGAAGTGTTCTTTGGGGAACCAAAAAAGGTTCTTCTATTACATCCCCTTTTTGGAACCTTCATTTTGAAGCCTGAATGCCGTTTACAGAAGGGTTTGCTTGCTAATTCTTTAATGCCTACATTCATTAAATATTAATCAGCCAAATCAATTAAGACATTATTATGCTATTTACACTTAAAAAGACCCACTACATCAACTGTTTAATTTACAATTCTGTGGTTACATAGTGCTTTTTGAGGACATTGTGGGTGTTTTTTTATCAAATTAAATAAAAAACACTTCACTTTAATTCATTTAATACACTTCATGCTAAAACTCTGAAACAGTTGCCATAATTGTGAGCCTTTTAACATCCACTTCACAGATATCATTTACAAAACGTAACAAGACAGCTGACACAAAAAGGCCAGCATTTATGTTTTGCTACACAGGCGATTCCCTAAATGAGTATGAAACAGTCCGAAAACCTTAATATCCACTGTAATGCATTTTATTCTTTACAAATCTACGTTTTGGCACTGTTTTTGTTGCGACTAGGACAAGAAGAACGCACAGTTGTGTTTATACTGTAGTGCATGAAACACAATCAGAACCACAGATGTCACAGCAAAACACTTTAAATGATTACTTAAATATCATTTGTTTGATTGTGACAAACAGATTTTGGTTGCTCTTAATGGCTTAGAAGCTTATGATAATAAACATCACTATTAGAATGATTTATTGCTGAAGCTTTATGGTGGTCAATATGACTCAACCGTCTGCTTTAAACATTGGATTCAACTCTGAGCACCACATCAGATTTCATTACCCCCAAAAAACCTTGTGGACTGGATTTCGATTTACAATATATCGATTCATCCTACATACATTTTTAATAGTTCAACGACTCGAAGGGTTGATATGCATTTAGCACGCTACAGGAATGGTCAAGCAAGTAATATCAGTGTACCCGTGTACAAACTTAGACTCGCTTTAAAGGGTTTGCAAGTATGTTTCTCACTTTAATAACTGCCGCAGATAGAAAAAAATCATGCTAGGAATCACACACTGAACTTATAAGTGCTGTAACATCAATACACATCTCTTTTCTTACAGAACTAGTGCACAGTCTTTGGTCGATAATAAAAACCGTTCAAGGCTTATTATAAAGCAACAATTCAAGGTTTCCTCCTTATTTAAAGCCACAAACTTAAAATCAAAGACTAATCTGATTGGTCGCAGGTAACGTCAGTGGAAATGACCCATGGCTTCTGCGGCTTTCACCCGTACAAGAGGATCTGGATCCTGCAGCAGCATCACCAGACCTGAAGAGGACAAATGTACGAGAGAAAATCATTTAGTTTGTCCATTAAATCAAAGTCAAGTGATTGCTATTGATCATCAACCAACAGCATGGCTGATTTGTTGTTATAATAACTTTATATTGTACAGTGTACTCCACCAGACGGAATCGTTATTAAAATAGAAGCAGAAATAATAGATTCCTTAGGTGCCACGAAACAGCAAATGTAGCACAATAACAAGGATGTGCTGTCCTTCCTTAAATATATCTCATGACTGCAGATATTAATATAGAACTGCAGTACCTACCCTTGGTCACTGACCCCATATTCATATGGGAGAAATGCTCATCAGGCAGGTTTCCAAGCAGAAACCCTAAAAATACACAAAATATGGTTACAAAACAGACACAAAAAATATAAATACTAAAATAATGTTGGTTTTACTTTTTTGAATTTATATTCCCCTGGAATCCTTCTGTTTACTCTCAGTAATTTTTCAACTAAATGTCAGCTAAGTCTTGTTACAGTATTGCCAGACTATAGTTAGAATACTTTTGTGCACAATTTTGTTTTTTAATCTTTATTTAACATTTTCTTCTCCTCAGTATCAGCATAGGGGGCATGTTTATGAGCACTGTGCACTGTTGTATACCCTGGATGCCTGCACGCAACTTCCTGTTTGAAACAAAGTACAGGCGTATCCTGAGCTATACGTGAGCAGCGCAATATAGGGCGAATGTTCATGAGAGAGCTGTGCTTTTTATCCATGACACATAAAAAAAGCACAGTGCTCTCGTGAACGTGTCCTATACTGTCACCGAGAAGAAGAAACTGTTCAAAAATAAAAATAGAGATTGAACCACTGAAGGCATATGGACTGTTGAGATATGAGAGCTCCCAGATCCTCCATAGACAGCAAGGTTCCTTACTCATTCATTCAAAACATCTAAATTAGAATTCCAAAAACGAACAAAAGTCTCAGGGTAATGACACGAGGGCGAGTAATTAATTTCATAAATTTCATATTTGTGTGAGCTAACACTTTAAGATGTCCACCAAAGCATTTTCTTTCCAACGCTAGTATATTTATGTTTATTTTATCTATAGTTTTCAATGAAAGTGCCAAATAAAAAAGCCAGCTGTGTAATGGGGTGTGCTCATCACTGTCATTTTTAGCCAGCCATCCAATCACACTGGAGGAGGGTCAGGGCAAACAACACAACAACCTACTCGCTGTACAACAGTTGTTACAGCACTGTTGATTTTCATTCATTCATTCATTCATTTTCTTTTCTGCTTAGTCCCTTTAATAATCTGGGGTCGCCACAGCGGAATGAACCGCCAACTTATCCAGCATATGTTTTACGCAGCGGATGCCCTTCCAGCTGCAACCCATCACTGGGAAACATTCATACACACTCATTCACACACATACACTATGGACAATTTAGCTTACCCAATTCACCTATTCCGCATGTCTTTGGAATTGTGTGGGGAAACCGGAGCACCCGGAGGAAACCCACGCAAACACAGGGAGAACATGCAAACTCCACACAGAAATGGCAACTGACCCAGCCGGGGCTCGAACCAGCGACCTTCTTGCTGTGAGGCGATTGTGCTACCCACTGGGCCACCGTGCTGCCCCACTGTTGATTTTCCATATGATTATTTATTATAGTCCCACTTTATATTAGGTGTTTTGAACAACTAAGTACTTGGCTCAAAAGAGATCAATCGGATAATTACATGTATTTATCATGTTCATGTTTTTATTACAAAACACCTGTTATTTTTAAGGTAAGGAGTAAGTTTGGTGTTTATGTGTAGGCTTAACAATTGCTGTGAGAAATGTGAGTGTTATACCTTTTAAATGCTCTATGGTGGCAT
>CAIGQW010053747.1:12697835-12719304 GCA_903798125.1 Danio choprae
GCACATTACAATCTCTCATTAAAATCTCATCTCTCTTTAACTCTTTAATCAATATATTGTTCATGAATGTATTTATTTATCAAGTAACTGTGTAGTAAAAAACTAACAAAAATAAACATCAAATTCAATCATTTTAGTTGTGCACATAAGAGCTCATACAAAGTCAGAACAATTTTCCAAATTCTGTATTCCATATTTATGCCACTCACCCACACACATCAAAATTGATCACACTGTTTTTGTTGGTTGTTTTGCGGTCTGAAATGATGCTGTTGCTGTTGAGATCTTTCGGGAGCTGAACTCCCACACTGGAGCCCAAGCGCACCAGAAGAGCACTGAAGAGCTTTGGAAACAAATGTGCCACGGCATCAGCTGACTGACCATTCAGCATCATCTCACGCAGGGCACAAGTCATCTACAAAACAGAGAAGAAAAATCAGTAATAATTCATTAGCTAACAGGACACAAAACTGATAAACATTCTTTTAAGTGTTATTTTTGTCAAATAAATTAACCATTTTACTCTATATGGATGCATTAAACTGATTGACAAAGTAAATATGTTTATATATCACAAAATACTTTGATTTCAAACAAATGTTGTTCTTCCGAAATTTCTATTAATCAAACCGCATTTCCACAAACACATCAAGCAGAACAACTGTTTTTAACATTGCTAACTACTCTTTTTAACAGCGATTCTTGAGGACCAATTCAGCATATCGAAATTATTTCTGAAAGATTATGCAAGATTGACAACTGGAGTACAGTAAAAAATATATATTTTTAAATAGTTATAATATTTAAAAACTTTACTGTTTTGATGTCATTTTTTTCTAACAAATGCAGCCTTGGTAAGGAGACATCTTTAAAAACATTTTGAAACAGTTATTTTATAAGAAAACTTGTTAACAGACATTTGACAATAGCTACGGACTTCTATAGTAGGACTGATATGTTTTTTTTCTCTTGCTGATGCCAGTATTTAGAATTTAGGGCAGCCGATGGCCATATAAGATGCAAATCGTTTGGCCGTTATGTTTGGCAGATTTTCTTTTTTTCTCTCTTCATTTAAAAAAATGCAACAGTTATGTAATCAAATACAGAAAATTGCTTAAACCTTTATTGAAAAAAAAAGGCTGACCAATCAGTGCAATATAATGGACAGAATATCTTCTATTGTGATGAATAAAAGAAAAAACACTCATACAGGCCAGGGAAAAAGTGTAGAGTGAATTACATGATGACCAAATTTTTAAGTTTGAGTGAACTTTCTCCTTAATAAATAAATAAATGAAACGAAAGAAGTTTAACTGTTTAGCACCATTTCCTAACTAATGGAACATTAAAGAATCAAGCATTTAACCGCTTCCAATAGATGATTCGTTTTAACAACCCGTGACTGTCAAAAGCGTTGTGTAAAAAGATTTCATGATGAAAAGTTCCTCTTTAGTAAAATATCTAAATCCTTCTTCACAATGCAGCATTTTAAACATCCTTTTAATGGTGTTTGTTGTGATTCTGTTGCTTCTCACTGCATTTCTCATCAGTGAAGACAGAAAAATGATATAATGCTGCATAATTGACACATTGTGCCTAAAGCATTAGGTGTTTTAAAAGCCGAATAACAGGAAACCCTGTATATATATAAACTTACAGCCAGTGGATGACTTGTAGCAACTTTGGTCAACCCGGGCCTCAACATGGACTCCTTCTTATCTACATAGGGAACCATGACATTGAGCTTCTCGATAATCATCTCCATGATTTGTAGGGCCAGAGTGCTGTCCGCTCCCAGAGCCATCCACATCTCACAGCTCCAGCTGGAGAGAACACACATAAACACATCATCATTATTATGCTTGGGCATCACAGGCACCTGACAGACAATGAATGCCATGCACATAAACACGGATGGTAATCACCTGTTGTATGGTAGTGGGTAGGCGACAAGCGTGTTGACCACGGTTTGCAGGTGCTGTGTGGCGAGGATGAGGATGGACTGACCGATGGCCACCTTCACCTGCTCTTCTCCAATCACCTGGAGCCGGTTGTGCAACACCTCTAGCATTTCTGGAACCTGACAGAGAGCCAAGGACACAGGAAGTAAAAAAGTGACAAGATAGAAAATAATTACAGTTCCATTGAACATGAAAACAGGAGCATGAAAAGTTCTGGTCAGTGAAAAAAAAATAGGCAGAAAGAGAAAAACGGATAAAAATATGAGCCAAAAATACAGAACGAGACATTTGTATGTATTGTAGTATATTTGTACCTGCAGCTTGCAATAATGCTACTGTGCTGTCATGGCAACGCTGGTAAAATGATGCCCCATTCACCGTCAATACAATTTTAGTCAGGTTTTTTTTTTTAAATCAGTATAATTTAAGTTCCCCTTCATGGGAACTACAATGTGCATCTGGAACCAGACTACGGGAAACCGCTGGACGACCAATCACTCTGAAGCAAAAGAAAAAGGGCCAATGAATGCCAATGAGATGGCAAAGCTCGGCTCTGCAGGTGCGACTGATTAGTCATTAGTAAGATATAGCAGTGGAGCGAGCCTCAGATTCTTTGCTTCAGACCTCACACTGAGACTGAAGAGCTTCTGATATGAAAACCTGATTTCAAAATGAAACCAGCTTTCTCATTAATGCGGGCGAAGACGTGACAGCGGTGGTCGAACTGGGCTCCTTTACCGTCCCCTGGGTGTTTCACTGGTGTTTAATAAAAGAGCAGTTTTCTCTAAAGCAGATACCCTAAGAGAGCAACACGGCTGAGCATCGCGTCTTTTTAAAGATGTCGTTCCGTTCGTGCGTATATGGATGCGGATTGTATTGCATCACAAGTCTGGGGGTCCAGCATGTGGATGCGGTGCTCGTGGACAGTTCTTGCCCTCACTGCGAGGGCTTGACTGTTGCGCAGCTGAGGTCGCGGCGTACTCTAGCATTAAGGTACGCCACCCCTGTTGCTCCCCGCAAGTCGGTTAGAGCACGGGCAGGCCTGAGGATTACAGTGGGGGCTAATCCGTCGTCTTCGGGCCCCCTCACTCCTCACCAGTGCGCTCTGTCTAAGCTTCGAGTGAGGGGGCCGGCCCATCCTCCAGGTTGGACGTGCTCTCATTAGATGACACCGGGGACCAGATGTCCATCACTGCATCGAAGGCCGGGCTAACATGCTCCACCCTCCCGGGTTGTCAGCAAGGCTCCAGATTTAGCCATGTTAGCCATGTTATTCCGGGCTGCTTCAGCCGTAGGACTGGAGATGGCTTGTCCCCCAGCCCCGCAGCCGGACCGCTTAGATGGGTGTTATGTGGGGGCTAAGAAGAAGGTGAAGACTTCCAAGCCCCCCGTCCCCTTCTTCCCGGAGGTACATAGTGAGCTCACGCAGGCATGGAGGGCACCTTTTTCTGCCCGGACCTCATGCGCTCCCGCTCTCACCACCCTCGATAGTGGAGCAGCCAGGGGGTATGAGGCGATTCCTCATGTGGAGCATGCTATTGCGTCAATCTTTGCCCACAAGGCGCCCACCTAAACTCCTGTCCAAAGTGTGTAGAATGTCTGAGTCTCTCATGGCCAGAGCCTACACTGCAGCGGGCCAGGCTTTTTCCATTCTGCACACTTTGGCCACCTATCAACGCTACCAAGCGGAGAAGTTGGCCAAGATGCAAGAGGGTGGTTCTTCCCCGGGCTTAATGCACGAGCTCAGCACGGTGATCAATTATGCTCTCATGACCACCAAATTGGCCGCCCGTGCCCTGGGGAAGACGATGGCCACACTGGTGGTCCAGAAATGCCACCTCTGGCTTAACCTGGCGGATATGAGAGATGCTGACAAAGCTCGCTTTCTCAACACACCTATATCGCAGGCTGGCCTGTTCGGTGACACCATTGGGGAATTTACCCAGGAGTTCTCGGCGATGAAAGAGCAGTCAAAGGCGATGGGGGAGGTCATCTATCAGAGGTCCCGAAAAATTGCTCTCCCCGCTGCCCCATCCACCTCAGCTCCTCCATGCCGAGGGTGTACACCCGCGACTACAAGACCTGCTACGCCTTCGCTGCCTGTTCTACACCGGCCAAGCTGCAGCGCCGAGCCACCTGTGGGACTGGAGGGCCTGGCTCCAGGGCACCGTTAAGTCCGGTAAATGGACTGCGAAGCGTCCCTGAAACGGGCCATCCGGAGATGCTCTTTCCTCGGTGGGGGCAAATGACCGATTCAAACGTCAATAACATCAACATCAATTCCACCACTGGCCTCCGGGCCTCCGGGCAATCGCTCCGATGACACCATTAGTGTGAGCTCTGCCAGCCTGGTTAGTGCTGCCCAGCCCGTTGCGGTGGCTCATGCGGATGGTCAGACTTGGCTACGCAATAAAATTCGCTTCTCGCCCTCCCAAGTTCACGGGTGTACATTACATGAGGATCAGTCCTGTGTCAGCCCCTGTCTTGCGAGAGGAGATTGCTGTCCTCCCGGTGAAGGATGCAATCGAGCCAGTCCCTCTAGCCGAGATGAAGTGCGGGTTTTACACCCCGTACTTCATCGTGCCCAAAAAGAGTGGGGGGTTAGGGCCACTCCTAGATCTGCGCAAACTGAACTGTTATTTACAATTTCATGTCTCCATTCTTCCACACCACCGTCCTTTTCTCCGGTTTGCGTTCAAAGGTCGAGCATGGCAGTACAAAGTCCTCCCCTTCGGGCTCTCCCTGTCTCCACGGGATTTCAAAAAGCTTGCGGAGGATGCCCTAGAGCTGTTACGGCTTGTGGGCTCACACTCCTCACACTCCGAGACTCACACTCCTTGCGACTATGTCCATATGCTTAGGGCTAGTCCATATGTTCTATTGCCATCAAGTCTCCCCTCTTAGGTAGCAGGTGGTCTGCGCAGCGTCCTCCCCCTTCGGGGATTGGCACGCTTTACCAACATACTGTCGTATTCTAAAAATCCCTAGTCTATATTAGCTAGGTAAAAGCACATTACGACCCCCGACAAAATTTTTCTAATATTCCCATGTAATGGTAATTAAGGGCGTAGGGGAAGTTGGAAGGTTGTGCTCTTGGTAAGGCTGGCAAATAAAAAAAACATAAAACCCTATACATATTTGGGGAAAAAAAAAAAGTTTACAAAAATTACTTTAATTAAAATGAAAGTGAAATACAAGATGGGCTGCATGGTGGCACAGTGGGTAGCACGATCTAAGCCGAAAAGAAAATTAATAAATGAATGAATTACAAGACATTTAATTACTGAAATAACCTTGTTTTGCCATTACAATAACAAATCACATTTAAAAAAAACAAAAAAAAAACTTTTAACAATATTTCTTAATATTATTGTTTACTGATTTGACTCAAACTTAGGCTCAGAGAGCGCATAGAAACTCACCAACACCAAATGTTTTATTTATTGCCCAATTTTTTTTATCTTATTTATGCTGTCCAAACAAAACCAGTTGATTTAAATAAAGAGCTATGTTTGCTCTTCCAAAAAGCTCCTTGGTTAAAAAATACTGACTGATGTAAGAATGTTTGTTGATGCAAAAATATTTGATTTCCCAGAATCTGATTAAACTGTAATGTACCAGATCCTGCAGGCCAGCGCCTCGGTTCTTCAGTAATGTGTTGAGGATCACACTGGAAGCTCTAGAACAGTTGGATTGAGAGTCCACCAAGCCATCAAACAGCATAAACAGCAGGGTGCTCAACTGCTGCTGGGGCAAACGCTTACTGATGATCTAAAACACAAGAAAGATGGAGAAAAACACTCAGTTTCAGAAAGAGCGATGGTGCAACGGGATAGTTCACAAAAAAATTTAATTCCATCCTCATTTATTCTGCCTACGCTTGTTTCAAACTTATTTAAGCTTCTCCCTTCTATTAAATACAAAAGAAGACATTTTTGAAAAATGTTAGAAATCGGTAGCCACTGAAATCCATAGTATTGATGGACAGTAATGGCTACCAGTTTCCAACATTCTTCGTTCAACAGAAATAAGGAGCTGTTCACACAGAACGCCATTTCAATGCACTACTTTTCTATTGTTTTTCAATGTAAACATGCGCTTGATGAATGTGTGTGACCATTACACTCACGTCTCGTGTCTTTTAAAGCACTGCATTTTTAAAGAAATTCAACTTTCACACGCAGTGCACCTCATCACTGTCAGTTTCATAGCAGTGGACCAATCAAAAGAGCTCGGCAACTGTTGCAGGTTTCTGTTTACAGGCTCTCTGTGGTTGTGTCCGGATACTGTGAGTTTCACAGAAGTGGACCAATCAGAAGAGCTCTGAGGCGGGGCAACCATTGCAGATTTCAGTTTATAGGTCCTCTGTATTTATGCTATGTTTTTTTTAAAACCATCTTTGTATTTTTAGAAGCTAAGACGCATTTGGTGTAAATGAGCCCTAAGAAGCTCATAAACATTTGAAACAACTTGAGGATGAGCAAACAGCGAGTGGATTTTTATTTATGCGTGAACTATCCCTTTAGATATCCTTCAAACATCAGTTCTTGAGGAGAACATTACATTGCGTCAAGTCATTTTACCTTAGTCAGCTCGGAACAGGTTTTATACAAGACAGAATGGTCAGGATTGCTAAGCTTCTCACGAACATCTAACAGACCCTCAACTGAATCGTCTTTGTAGTCCAGTGAGAAACCTGTTAGACAGATCAAAACAGGCACTTTAGGAATTGCCAGCATCACGTAACATTGTAAACAACTTTATATTGACACAGTGTCAATCTGAAGCCTACTGTATGTTAGGTCATTCAAAAGTGAGCTGTGTTTTGATGGTCTAGTGAGTACCTTCATAGCGTAGCTGAATGTACATCAGGCAATAGATGCAGTCTATGGCTGCTCGCCGAACTTCAAGGTTTGGATCTGTGCAGCGAGGGGCCAGACGACCCACAAGAGCTCCCAGATTATGAAATGTCACTAGATTCTAGACACACAGACAAAGAGAAAGATTTTAGATTTCAAAACACCTTTATTACCATACAAGATTCATACAAGTAAAATTGAATCAAGCATTAATCAACACAACTCCTCTTTAATAAGACTACGAAAACTTTACAAAACACTCCTCACTCACTTTTCTTTGGCTTGCTCACTTCAGTAACATTTACTTGAAGGTAAGTTCATAAGACTGTCATGAGACCTTCATAATCATAACATGACATGTGAATATGAAGATTTCATGCATGCTTATGACATTAAGTGTCTTTAGTTCAGTTTTGTCATTTTAAATGCAAAGATAACAGTTTGAAATGTCTGTGTTATGACAATTTGACATAACCAAATACATCACAACTGAGCCAATGATACTTAATGACAGTTGTCATAAAAATGCATAAAATTGTATTCATATTCATGACATAACATAATATAGGTTTCATGACAGTGTTTTTTTATTATTATTTCGGGGTTTTCACCTTTATTGGATAGGACAGTAGAGAGAATTAAGAGGAAAGTGTGGAGAGCAGCAAGAGAGGAAGGATCAGCATAGGACCTCAAGGCAGGAATCGAACTCGGGACAGTGTCTTTTTTAACAGGTGTACAAACCGTTTAAAACATAATTCACTTAAAATGTGTAAGGTCATTTATTGCTTTATAATAGTTTAAGTCAATTGAAATTCTAAACTTCATAGAATTACAAAACACTAAGCTGTAACATACACCTCGTTCAATAGTTCCTTTGCTTGTCATATAAATTGATATATTTGCATGACCAAGTATAAAATGATACAACTGACATTAATATTTTTGGTTCTTTGGATACTTAAAACCACAAATGGAAACCTTTAGAGAGAAACTCTCATTAAAACATTTAAGAGAGAGAGAGAGAGAGAGAGAGAGAGAGAGAGAGAGAGAGAGAGAAAGAGAGAGAGAGAAAGAGAGAGAGAGAGAGAGAGATTCATCAGCACTGAGCTTGAGATCTATTAAGATTTTAACTACAGTACATTTGTTTCCCAAAGCACATATTTCATTAATCTGCGCCTTGAGGAAAATAAAAAGGATTTTAGGGAGAACAGAATAAATGATCCTACTTAACATTTCAGCTTGGGCAGAATAAAACTAATAGCTGTTTAATGTGAATGCTTTGCATCTAAAGGATGTGAGAAAATTTGCCAAGGCCCTAAAAATATTGGTTGACGATATTCCGGGTATAGACTAACAAATAACTCCAATCTCTATGCGAAGTAGCACATAGTAACAATTTACATCATAAAGACTTCAAAAAGTTTATGAAACATTAAATATATGTAATCAATAATATTTCTATCTAAATCTTTGGATTACAGTTTAATCAGACTACTTTTCATTTAATCTGTGTCAGTCAGAAACCTTGTATGTACATTTTCAGTGGCTTAATTTTTTCATAAATCTGCGCTATTGATCACTGATTGATTATGTTTTATGAAAGGATTTACAAATCTGACTACACCTCGTAACTCAATTCAGTTCTTAAACCACATATCTCTGCCCTATTTCAATCTCGATTTAAGTGTCACACACAGTTTGTACGATCTCAAGACTCAAGAAACAGTCTTAGGAGTGCCTTAGACTAGCATTTGCAATTTTCTGTAGTCAAATAATATTTTAAAAACCTTTGCAAAGTTTTTGGCTAAATGTATTTAAGAACTTCAACAATTCCGCATCTACACTGGTACAGCAGTACAACTTCATAAAACACAATACCAATTTTTAACTTCAGAAAGCAATATATAAATATAAATATACAGTATTCAGTAATGGTCAAGTTAAATGTACACTGTAAAAAAAGCTGTAAAATTGACAGTATTACTGGCAATTTTGGTTGCCAGTAATACTGTAAAATTTACAAGTGCACTACAAAATTTACAAAAGCACAGCTGTAATTGTTAATATACAGTGCGCTTGTACATTTTCCCAGTAATACTGTAAAAATTGCCAGTAATACTGTAAAATTTGCAAGCACACTGTAAATTAATAATAATAACAATTTGGCTGTAAAAACACAGCACAATTGTAATTGTTAATTTATACTTGTATATTTTATACTCAAATGGAATCAAATTTACAGCACTCAAATGTATACAGTATTTTCCTCAATAACAGATCTAACTGATCTAGGTTCTACACTGTAAATTTTAGTAGCACTGAAGTGCACTGTAAATTAACAATTATAATTGTTCTGTAGTTTTACAGTGTAGAACCCAGATCAGCATGTTATTAGTTACTCTATGTCCCACCCTTTCTTCATGTTTCAGTTCAGTTCAGAGATTATGTCAAACATCGAATAAAAAGATTCACATTTCAAAGTACTTCACAGGACCTTTAATGTCAGCGTGAACCAGAAGTTTCTGAGACTTTTCTTTCAGTATGTTGATGTACTTCCAACTGAATATGAATATTGAGTTAGGGGGCAATGCTTTCATTTTGCACATCATTCCCTCATAGTAAACTAATAGTAAGAGGGGCGTGGTTAAGAATATTGCAAATGAAGCCCTCCAGTTGATGTCAACAGAGAAGCAACACCACTCCAAACACAAAAGCAAATCACCAGACTTTGATTGAACCCAGATCAGCATATGTTATTTGTTATTGCCTTGGAATGCCATGACTGACAAATCAGAATTTCAGACAAAACAGTATTCCGTAGACCCGTGTAATAAAAGCAGATATTGTACCACCTCCACTAGTCTTTACCTTGACACTGAGATTGTCCAAATAAAACTGCAGTAAGTGTGCGGTGGTCTTTATTGCCCTCTCCCTCTCGTGGTCTTGTCCCGAGCTCAGCCAGCTCTCTATATGCTGCGGAAAATGCCAAGGCACTCAATAAACGAGATTTAAACAAAAGGACTACAAAATGGCACATAACTTTTACAGTTTCTCCTTTACCTTGAACACAGCCTGCAGACCATCAGGACTCAGATCTCTGGCTAACACATTCCTCAGCAATTCATGAAGAGCGTTAAAAGTGTCTGAATATAAGACCTGGGGGGGGGAGAGAGAAAAGCACTGCAGTGAAAAACATACTTTATATTTAAAGCGTACAGAAGACCGCAGATAAGTTCCAAGGGATGTGCATAAACATCTATATTTAATTCTGACCTCTCTCTGCTGTGGATCCAAGGCTTCTTCTTCTTTCACTTTATCTGGAGTGTCTGCAGTTGGAAGCCCGTATACACCATTCAAACAGGTTTTTAGCAAATCAAAGTTCTCGTTTTCTGTTAAAGGGGGATCTAAGTTTCTGAAAGTTAGAGTTAAGTTTTAAATAAACTGTGAGCATAAGAAGGACACAGGTTGTACTTATAAAAATAGCAGAGATGAGCACAAGAAAGATAAATAGCACATATAAAGCAGATAAAGACTGTCAGGATACATAAGGTTGGCACACGTGGTCAAAACAAGATAGCGAACGGGGGTCCGCATGACTTCGGGTGGTTCAGCTTTGATGAAATCCTGCAGGAAAATAAAAGACAATGTCAATCAAGTCACATGATGTCTCGTTCATCTGAATTCTTATTCAAATGAAACAGGTCTCTAAGATGTATACAATAATGTATATTAAACATGAAGGATTACTGGTCTTTTGATTTGGATTGCTTTAATTGTCTGATTTGTTAGCCTAACAATCGACTCTAACAGAGTCTAACAATCGACTTACAACATTTATTACTAACGCTTTATTCTATTTTCAACTGTTTTAGATATATGTATTTAAAACATTGCTTTTACATTTCTTCTAACAAAAAAACTAAATCTGAGCTAAATCACAAACACTCTATAACAATTACACGATACACTTGTTATTTTTCACTTCTCTCTCATTTTCTTTCTTTATAAAATTACTTCCTTTATATTATTTGATATATATTATATGAATTGTCTTCTGGGCAGCACGGTGGCTCAGTGGGTAGCACTATCGCCTCACAGCAAATAGGTCGCTGGTTCGAGCCTCCGCTGGGTCAGTTGGCATTTCTGTGTGGAGTTTGCATGTTCTCCCCGTGTTTGTGTGGGTTTCCTCCGGGTGCTCTGGTTTCCCCCACAGTCCAAAAACATGCGCTTTAGGTGAATTGAATAAGCTAAACTGGCTATAGTGTATTTGTGTGAATGCAAGAGTGCATGGATGTTTCCCAGTACTGGGTTGCAGCTGGAAGAGCATCTGCTTATTAAAACATATTCTGAATAAGTTTGCGGTTCATTCCGCTGTGGCAACCCCTGATTAATAAAGGGACTAAGCTGAAAAGAAAATGGATGAATGAATGAATTAATTGTCTTCTTCAACTAATTCTTCTACCATTTATTCCCATTTGTATTTGTTATTTGATATAAAATTTCCTTTCTTCCTCTCCTTAATCCATCCTTTCCAAACTCAAAACATATTAATGATTTAGAGATCTACATTCCATCCCCATAACAATCACACACCAACACCTCACATAATTACATGTACATTTAATCTCATTGATTCTGCTTTTGTTTTATTTTGTCCTGAATAAGCATAAAAGCAACCAAATGAGGAAAAGAAAATGATCTTCAAGTTATCAGGTCCTGTATAATTAAAATTAAGTTTTTTTGATGTTAGCATCAGTATGTTAGTTTTAAGAATATCTACAGTATAAGCTAGTGTGCTCCAAAGCAGTGGCAAATTTGTGTTATAAAATATAAACATCCAAAGCTTGCAGCTTTTTACTTCCCCCTAAATGGATCAACGATGTCATCTCATACTTCAGTTTCTCATCAAATCTTGACTAATCAAATGCTCTTTAGTATCTGACTTGTGCAGATCCTTTCAAGTCGCTTCCCATTTGCTTTTCATTTGATGCACTTGAGGTCAACCAGTCTCAAACAGGCTGTTTTTTAAAAAAGGGGAGGAGTTACTGTCTACCCCTCTTTTCATGTTTCAGATGGGATTACAAATGCACATTTCCAATCACTTCATTGGACTTTTAAAGTCAGCATTAACCAGAAGTTCCTGAGACTTTTCTTTCAGTATGTTGATGTACTTTCAACTGAAATTAAATATTGAGCAGGGGGTGGGGCTTTGATTTTACACATCATTCCCTCATAGACTAATTATTGAACTAATAGTAAGAGAGGCGTGGTTAAGAATACTGCGAATGAAGCCTTCAAGTTGACGTCAACCGAGAAGTACCGCCACTCCAAACACAAAAGCAAATGGTCAGACTTTGCAGATTACCAAAACAAACATTTTTTTCAGTGGATTAACGTGAAAGGATTAACAGTTTACCCAAAGAATAACAATATGTGCTAGCAAAATAAACGTAGTAAATTTTGATTTAACAGACTTTAAGCCTCTTACCGTCATAACGCCCATCAGCTCATGTTTTCGAGTGAACATGAAGCCCTGTTTACGAACACTGTTGCTGATGGCCTTGGCAATGAGTCCGACACTATGGATAAGACTGAGCTTCATAGTCAGGTCCTATGACGTGCCCATGTACATACATACACACAAGAACACAGAAAAAGACAAAAAGCATACACTCAAAGTGTGCTTGACAAAAATGTGACATACTGCATGTCAATCAAACAGCAAAGCCAAATCAATCGACCTAGAATTAGAGAACAATCACACCCAGCATGCTCATCATAAACAAATATACATGTAAACATTGTTGTATAAGGGATAAAAATCACAATGTAGAACAATATAATTGTGATTTGACAGAAAAACTGATGAATCAAGCCACCTACAGAAAAGCCAGAAAACCAAGTATCTGAAGGTTATCATGTTAGTGAGCACTTTTTGAACTTCTCAAAAAAAATTGTAAACGTTTATTTACATAGTTTGAAATGTCATCCTTATATTAACCTCTAATATATCAACAGACCTTATAAAAACACAGATCTGGCTTTGGAAAAAACTGTGTGATAAAAAGATACCTGGGTGGTTTATGCATTTTTCTGAGAAGCTCAAAAGGTTATGCTGTAAAGATTTTGATTGCAGCATCAAGACTGAAGAGAAAGTGAGTTTAAAAGTTAAAGATGAGAGAAGGTCCTTATGATCAGTTTCCTTCACGGTACCTTGGTCTCTACTTTAATTCCCAGAACCTGTTTAACAATAAAAGTAATGATGCAATGTAATTCACAAACATCAGAGAGAATCCATTACATTTAACAATATAACAGAAAGTTATCTGTGCAAACTTTGTTGTCCCACTTTAAATCAAGTGGCCTTAATTAATATGTACTTAAATTTAAATGAATTATTTGATAAAATGCTCAAATTATGTAAATACATGTTTTTAGATTCTACTTATATTTAAAAAATGATCTGCATGTAATTAATATATGTAATTATATTTATAATTACACCAATTAACTCATCTTTAAACCTATACTGTAAAAATGCTGGGTTCCACACAATTGATTTGTGTTAGGACAACATGAAGGGATTAAATTAACTTTATTATTATGCGTCACCCATTTAAGTAAATTGAACATAAAACAATTAAGTTATCCCAAAACAGATAAAAAAATTGTGTTGATTCATTCATTTTCCTTTCGGTTTAGTCCCTTTATTAATCTGTGGTCGCCACAGCGGAATGAACCGCCAACTTATCCAGCATATGTTTTACGGGGCGGATGCCCTTCCAGCTGCAACCCATCACTGGGAAACATCCCCACACACCCTTTCACACACATACACTACGGACAATTTAGTTTGCCTAATTCACCTATAGCGCATGTCTTTGGACTTGTGGGGGAAAACGGAGCACCCGGAGGAAACCCACGCGAACACAGGGAGAACATGCAAACTCCACACAGAAATGCCAACTGATCCAGCCGAGGCTCAAACCAGCGACCTTCTTGCTGTGAGTGCTACCCACTGCGCCATTGTGTGTTGATTCAGCTCATTGTAAATGAGTAGTCTGATCAAACAACAAACACAATTTTTTTAAGTGTATAGCAACAAACCTGCCCCTTACCCCTAATCCCAAATCAATAGCACCATAATTGTTGTTCAGTATAATATGAACACAATAAGTACATTGTAGTTATTTTTTGATGTATGCACACAGTTAAAGCAGCTTAATATAAAGTGGGACCAACATTGCTATACAAATTATTAACCGTGTCCTTTTAGGAACTGTATGTAAATTATGATACAAATGCAAATACCTTTAGTCTTTCAAAATAAAACATCTTACTTTAGTGCATTCTGTGACAAACGCCTAAAATCTACAGCAAAAAAAAGATGAGCTAAACTTTGATACTTAAATTTGGAGTGCAGAAAACAAAATGAGTTACATGGTTCCCTAACAGTGAAATGATTTTAATTGCGCTATTACATTATGAATATTGATGAGACATGATTCAGCACTCATAGAGGATTAATGATCCTCGTCATTAAAAATCATTTAGATCAAACTGTCATAACCGCAGCCTCAAAAGCAACCAAGTGAATCTCGTCAACAATACACTAGGACATTCAGAGGACTTATTTAAAGCACCTCACAGCAGCAACACATTTTTTTTTTCACTTTTGTGCCTCGCTGCTGCAACAAACAACGAGAAATGAATAATGTATTATTTCTGATCAAATAAATGAGCTGTTCATCTAACATAATAGAACTACGGAGGCATGACCATTTCAATGTTTCCAAAAAGAAAAAAAGAAAACTCTGAATGCAAATGCAAGCTGAGTCATCAATATGTTTGATCCATTTCCCAGATGAATGCGACTGTAGCTTATAAATGTGTACATCAGCTAAAAGTTACTTTTGTCAACTTAAAGAATTACACTAACATACTGACTAAATGAGACAAATCTCAAAGGAATAAATAAACAACGTTTTGGAATTTATAAACCTTGACAGGCAAACGAAAATGTTGTGTTTTACCTTAGTGTTGAAGTTCTTGGAGATGTTTTGGAGAATGTCGCTATCGATGCGAGTGAGGAGTTGATCTTCTGGAGCGTGTAACGCAACATAGCCGTAACACAAAATGAGTGTGCTTTTCATTTTCTCCACGTCAACATCATTTTTATCCTAAAGGACAAAAAAGCAACAAATTACATGTCGTATTTTGAGTGATATATTATAATTACTTAACCTTTCTACTACAAACCACTGTAGATATTTAAAAAAATGACAATTATCATTTTATAAAATAACTCGATATGGTTAAACATGCATTTCAAACTAAATTTGAACCTCCCAATTTTCGAAATGAGATCTTTTTCATTAGCATTGCGTAAACAGCACAATGAAACTCGTCCTACTTTGAGAAGACCAAATATCCCTGAGGCTTTCCTGAATGCATCAGACTTCCCAAACTCCTCCAGTTTCTCCAGAGTGCCATCCAGATGGCTGCTGGCACACAGCCCGATTCCCATGGCAACACCCTGCCAACCAATTTTCACCTGTTACTTCCAGTATCTTAAATGAGCTTTTAAATAACTAAACAAAAAAGAAAAACTTTTGGATCAATTTAGCACCAAATTAGGGGACTTTGTTCTCAGTGTTGTGATAAATGGTAGCTGACAGTAGAATAATGGCTGTAAAGTGGGTAAAGAGAATGATCCAAATAGTTGGTCATCTACCAATGGACTACTGTATTTTCTGTAACATTAATTGTTTTCTGACACACACTGCAACTTATATTACAAAGCCATTTACATTACACAACTAGCATCAAATAAATGTCATAAGCAAGCTCACACATTCGAACTGGCAGAGAATTAGAAAAGTATTAGCATAGAGTAATGTCATTTCAGTTTTTCTTTAAATAAATTCATTTAAGCTAGCAGTTTTGATGCTTTATATGTAGATATTTTTATTCTAGATACCATTAAACAAAACATTAAAAAAAAAGTATTGTGTAGGAAGGGGAACTTTAAATATATAGAAGACTGAAGCAATATATATATATATATATATATATATATATATATATATTTACATATATATATATATATTTACACACACACACACACACACACATATAATGTTTGTAAATGTTATGTTTATTTATCTGTATTTTACATTATTTCTGAATGTAATAAAAATGGGACTTGTACACCAAATGTGACTCTTTTTTTTCCTCAATGCTAATTTTGAACTAGTGTGATTTGCAGTTAGGCGCAACTTAGTTTCTAGAAATAATAAAATAAGGGGGAACAGTTTGGTTTATCATCCTAATATTTCATTTAATGTGTGGTAAAAGGGGTGACGCATGAAATTATTTTGTTGTGCTATCATGCATTAGCAAGCTGTTTGACTCTCAGAACAACTCTCATTATGCCTATATGAATTGTGAGGCGCTCAGAGCCATGTACCGTTCTCTCCACTGCATCATTGTGACGAGTGTTGATCAGGATCTCCTGCAGCTGTTTTCTGACCAGCTCTTTATTATAGCACTGCTGGAGAATCACACCGACACACCTATACAAAAAACTCTGAAAAACAGAGAAGGAGACAAACAGAGTTTATCAGAATAAGCAAGGGCATAAAGTAAAGTTCACATTCAACTGCTTATTTAGCTTGGGCAAACAGTGATGTTCAGTGATGTCCATCTCAGATGCAGAAAAGCTAGTTCACGCTTTTATGACCTCTAGGCTGATTACTGTAATGGTCTGTTCGCTGGTTGCCCAGCATCCTCTATTAATAAACTTCAGCTAGTACAAAATGCAGCTGCCAGAGTTCTTACCAGGTCTAGAAAATATGATCATATCACCCCAATTTTATCCTCCTTACACTGGCTGCCTGTTAAGTTCCGTATTGATTACAAAATATTCTTACCTATAAAGCTTTAAATAATGGAGCTCCTGTTTATCTAACTAACCTTCTGTCTCGCTACAATCCAACCCGCTCTTTAAGATCTCAAAACGCAGGGCTTCTGGTAGTACCCAGAATAGCAAAGTCGAGTAAAGGAGGTCGAGCCTTCTCATTTATGGCTCCTAAACTCTGGAATAGCCTTCCTGATAATGTCCGAGGCTCAGACACACTCTCTCAATTTAAAACTAGATTAAAGACTTATCTTTTTAGTAAAGCATACACTTAATGCGTCGCATAACGGTATGATGTATTAGTGTACTCCTCCTGTCTCAATACACCAGCCATTGTGTTAGAAACTCTCATATGCTTTACATATTTGTTATATAACTGCTATTTTCATCTATAACAATCCATTTTCTTTCTGGTTTAAATACACTATGAACAGCAGCTACGCTAAATATTTTTATTATTTTCTATTTCCACCTGGGGATACTCATCCCGAGGTCCCTACAGATTTGCAGCGCCATCGATGCGATCCTAGACCTGTGAAGAGATGATCCGAAGGTATCCTGGACCAGGCCGTATCCCGAGCTGATACCGTGGTGGCCATGGAGGAATGGAGTGCATGAGACTGATTCCTGAAAGGCTACTGTGACGAACAAGTCTACGCTTGATCCTGTGGGCCAGCCTAACCTCCTGCTGGTGCCCTACCCTCACCTGCAGCTTCCACGATGGATGTCCAGCTTCTCCAGCCCCGGCGCCTAGACTGCAGCTCCACATAGGAAGTTTGGCCAGAAGAAAAATGATCGTGCCTAACATAGCCTGGTTTCTCTCAAGGTTTTTTTTCCTTCACTTCGTCAATTGGTGAAGTTTTTTCCTTGCCACTGTTGCCACTGGCCTGCTCGGATTGGGACTTGTGGATTTGCTCTTCAGTATTGAACTTTTAACAGTGAAACTTAAACCACACTGAACTGAACTAAACTCTGAAATCTGGACTTTACTAGAACTTGTTAAGCTGCTTTGACACAATCTACATTGTAAAAAGCACAATATAAATAAACTTGAATTGAATTGAATTAAAGAGATGAACGTTTTATCACCATTTACATTATGAATTTTTTCCTTCTCCTGAACAAAAAAAAAAAAGATATTCGGAAGAATGTTGGATAAAAGCAGCCGTTGTAAAGAAATATAAAGCAATCAATTAACGAGTGACGATCATGATTTTTAAAATTATACTGTTTACAAGATTAGCGCACCAAACTTTAAATACCGCAAGAGCGCAGTGCACACTTGACTACTGAACTAAAAGCAGCCGTTGACAAATGGTAAGAACAAAAAATACTATGGAAGTCAATGGCTGCTTTTTTCCAACATTCTTCAGAATACCTTCCTTTGTGTTCAGAAACAGAAAAAAAATTAACTCAAACAAGTCTGGAACAATTGGAGGATGAGAAAATGATGGCACAATTTTCAGTAATTTTTTGGTTGAACTATCCTTTTAAGTAGGCTATATATGCAAACCAGAACTATATTCCTGAATTACATATTTGTATTGATTTCATTCTCAAACAAGTTCTTACAAGAGAAGCATTAAATTCTTCAATACCAGGAAACTGTTTACTTAAAGGGCACCTATGATAAAAATCAACTTTTGAAAGCTATTTGGACAGAACTGTGTGTAGGTATAGTGTGTCCACAGTCATATTGGTGTGATAGAAACACAATAAGTTTTTTTTTTTTAATTTCCTGACGTTAAAAGATGATCCAAATCTCTGCAATTCTGAGGCCCACCGCAAACATGACATAGAAGTGTGATTTTCCCCGCTCACCGAATTGACTGACAGCCATGTATTAACATGTCTCCATAGTAACACGTATAAACATATCCACAAGACAGGACTTGCGCAAAGCAACTGGGATTAAAAGATCTGTTTCAACTCTCTGTGATCAGCTGCACCTCATGAATGAGTTTTACAAATTTAAAACGTTTTTAAACCAGTGCATGTTTGTAATAAAGAAAAGTCAGTAAAATTGCCATGTTATTCGTCACCTCAGCCGCATGTCAGTACAACTATAAAAGAAGATGCTTCAATTCCGGTTTGTGGACATTAAATCAGGTTTTTTTGTACGTTAACATAGGGATATCCATACAGCAGTGGATATTACCGTGTATCCTGTCACATTTGCCGTGCAAACAGTGCAAAGTTAAACGTGTGTGTGCGTGTGTGGCTCATCATTCCAGAATGTCTTTAATTAATTCCACAACAAATACATCAAATAACCATAAGTTCTTACTGTAGTATTGCTCATTCTTATCTGTCACTGTGCTGTTTATCTGACATGAAAAATGGAGACATGCGTCAGAACAATAAAGAGAAATCTCTGTAGCTCTGACACGCATGTGGGAATGGTGGGCGGGGAGAAACAGCTCATTTGCTGTTTATTGAAGGCACAGGCAACAAAAACAGCTACAGTGTGCTAAGACTTGAAAACCCCCATGTTTAAAAAGGTATAATAAATAATCTGATGGGTACTTTGAGCTGAAACTATACAAACACATTCTGGAGACACAAAAGACTTATCTTAAATCTTGAAAAAGGGGTAAAATAGATGCCCTTTAGATAGTTCTTTCACAAATGAAGGGAAATATTTCACCCAAAAAGAAATATTTACTGACCATTTACTCACCCTCAAGTGGTGAAAAATACTATGGAAATCAGTGGCTAACCAGGTTCTTCAAAAAAAAGATTTGGTGTTTAACAGAAGAAAGAAATTCAAACATGCTTGATAAGTAAAGGGCGAGTACATGATGACAGAATTAAGCAACAGCTGGAATCACAATGATGAATATTTATCTGAGTAAATGTGCAGCCCAACAAAAACATAAAATAGCCAGACAAATGCCTTTCTGCCATTAAATGATGGTTTATAATACAAAGAATCACAAATGGATTTGTAAACTGACCTTCTCCTCCAGAGAGTTGTTGTAGGTGGGAAGGTATCGTGTGGCTTCTACTGCAAGCTGACTGGTCCACTTGCTGTCATCAATGGCTGCCAGAGTTTTAGACAGGAGCTTCAGAATTCACGAGCAGAATGTAAAACCCAATTAATCACCATCAACATATTTGGCCAAGAGGATGTATAAATGGTCCTTCAGTCAATGCTACACAGCCATTACCAACTGTGTGTACAATTAATTTGCAGGTGCCCTTTTGCATAACTTAAGTCGTGTTACCACTATCATGCCAAATAGTTCTAAAAACAGTCAGGTACAGTACCAGGTGTATTTTCATGTGAGCCTGGTATGGCACGGCACAGTTCTCTTTTAAGTAAAGAGAACTTTTAGGCCTGATAAAAGCAACAGTAGTTTGTCCACAAAAGTACACTCTGACCAATCTATTGTTTCACAGTCAAGCAAACTACTGAAGATGACAAAACAAGAGAAACTCTCTAGTATGCAGTAGCTCTCCTCTAGTATAGCTCTGTTAAATACATTTCTGTGACATAGCTTTGCTGTTGTGAACAGGATCCCAGTGTTTTTTGTATCTGTAAAGCTGTAATTAAATGTGGTGTGTGTTGTGTGTGCTACCTGTTGTTGATTACTTGAGTTGTCACAGATGCAAAAATAAAATTCAGTACAAATAAAGGGAATCTAATACTCCATTAAATCACTACAACAACATATTATCAGTGTATCGAGTGCATGTATTGATTTCCTATGTGCACACTATTAAATAGACTTAACTTTTTCAGGCTGTGCATTTAACTATTTATGTCACTAACATACTGTGCATGGTGGCTTTTTTATTATTATTATATAAAGATAATTAATTACTGTTGAATTCCTGACAGCATTTTTAATAATGCAACTCATTTACAAATTCATACACGTTACTACAGACCTGAAGTAAATTTTCATCCCATTTCTTTTTATCCACAGAATCTTCAGTTGATTCTGTAAGACACGTGAAAAAATAAATCACTCAGACATACAATCAAAGCAAACTTTAGGAAAAAGTCAAAGCTAATGGAATACCCTGTATATCTCTTTAATGCTGTACCGTGTAACTATCCTGGAAGAGTCACTGAACGTGAAATATGACTTCTCAAATTTAAATATGATTTTGGCAATGTCTTGAAAACATCTGGTTGTCTTGCGAGTCTCTAAGGGCAGGTGGTAGTGGTTTTGGAAGACACTTGATAGGCTTCAATGAAACCTCATTATATCAGTCTCTACTTCAACTAAATCTGACAGAGCTAGTCTCAAGAACCTGTGAACTATTAGGTTCTGGACTAAATATCTACTTTCTATTACTATTGAATTATCACTGAAGTTTAGATTAGACAGTCTGCTGTTTCCTTGCAAAGGCCATCAGGCTATATACATTGCTCATGATCAATAGTTTCAAAATGGCTGGACTATTAGAAACATGCTCTTGTGAATGCACTGCATCAAAGTTGTATATATGAACAAACCTTCAAGATAACCGAGCAGCTTCGGAATCTCGTTTTCCCAGAGCGTCTCAGCTTTGGGGTGAATGTTAGGGCTGATAGCATTGAGTAGACTCAGTGAAGGAGCGCCGTGTCCCCTGTATCGAAACGGGAATGAGGCATTTACCTGAGGACAGGGTGAAACATTAGTTTTAGACTTTTAATGATTAATAAATGACATTGGGATTTAAAAGTGTATGACAGGAAACAATGGAAAATGTTTGGTTTAATCATTTTATTTAATTAT